>KZ062252.1:0-10611 GCA_002091835.1 Anopheles maculatus
TACTACTACTACTACTACTACTCGTACTATGTAAATAACGAAATTGTGATTGTTGATCATGCTGTAATGGAAGAAAAAACTGGTCCGGAAGTGACGACTCAATATTGTCCAATATAAATACACAGACCTCACACTCTCTGTATAAAGCGAAATCCATTTCGGCAGCATGAGGAAGTATCAGGCTCAGCACAAAGAAGGAAGGAAAGCCTGTTAAGAAAGGCAATTTTATATGCAAGATTTGTAAAACTGAGATTGGTGTATCCCGTGTGAAAAAAACAGTGAAAACACGAGTATTCATAAGCAAAAATATCGAACTCTGGAAATTGGAAAAAGGACACCGCACCTCGGATAACTCATGACAGGCCAACGAAAAAAAAAGCAAATTTGACACACAAAAACACACAAACAGAAACACATTTGTATTCGCATCCGTAAAAGAGCAACACACACACGAAACCCGTATCAGTGTATATATTTGTATAGTGAGAAATAGTGATAGTAGGCGCTGGGTGAGGAAAAAAACACTGCAAATTAAAAGGCGAAACCAGCATTTGGAACAAACGAACAGGATGCAAAAGAATACGCATACAACATTACTACTCACTCACACACAAACACAGCCTCTGAAGGCAGAACAACATTCGTATGTATCAAAAAAACAAACACACAACAACAAAAAAAACAATATATACACAAGAAAATATATACATAAATTGAAACAAGTGATTGTACAAAATGTAGAGCAGAGAGTGGATTTGATTTCCGCCGTATGAAAACTCATGATGACGAGAGTAATGTGGATTATTTCTGCGTCTGCTTTAAGAAGTTTAATAAAAAAGATAACCTTCTTAGTGAGCAATCGTGCAAAAGGAGATTCCAAAGGGAAAAAAAGAATCCTTCCCATACCGGGAATCGAACCCGGGCCTTCTGGGTGAAAGCCAGATATCCTAGCCACTAGACCATATGGGATATGAAACCTTCGCGCTCTATCACGCTATACAAAACACGCGCTACGACTCGCGAATTAACAACGAACAATGTTTTGTTTGATCGCGGCAATGTTTTATTGTTCTTTTCCCCATCCCCCTATTCATAACAACAGCCCACGGTCAAAAAGTAAATGAAAATATTATTTTTCTTGTGTTTTATATACTGCAACAAATCATTCATAACTCTCGGGTAGCAAAAACTGGTAAAAAAGATTAGCCAAGTGAAACCCAAAACCGTCGCGTCGAACCGGAAGAAAACCGCTCTCCACCAGTAACGTAAACAGTGTAGTAAAAATGGGCAATGTTGTTATGATAAATGCTTTGCGTTGTTTGACAGCAAGTGACAAAGGCTTGAAAAACGAAATGCATATGAATGAAACGTTCTAGAGTAATCAGCCTTAACTTTGACCTAATTTTTCTTTTAAAAATGTGGGGAAATGCATTAGCCTCATTTTGGAACAAAACAATGGTGTTGCTTTTTGGATGTTTTTACTGAAAAATGGTTGTCTTTTACAGGGAATTTGAGGAGATTTCACTGGGGAAAACCAAGAGTTTGAAGAATGGCAGCACGTGATAGAGTACAACAGCATCAGTTGATCTTCAATTGCTATCAAACTTGAACTTCCACACGTCGTCCACACGTCCAAATGTTTAAAATATAGACATTCTTAGAATATCATAGAATTGGGATATCATCTGAGAACGTTTTCCTACGCTTGAGTCGTCAAGATATATGCTCAGCAATTATTGAACAGTTCTTTTGACAGTTTAGTGTTGCCGCAACATTCTTGATAAACTCAGGCCTGAATTGTGATACGATTCTGAAATCAACTAAAACTGTTGTCCCATATTGTGAGCTTCCATTCTTCCATCAAATCCTTGCACGCTCAGTAAATCATTCTGACAGACAAGAACCAGCATCAAAAACCCATGGCCCCCTGTATGCGTGTGTTATCAAGGCAACCCGCCACACAACCTGCCGCAATCAAACTGTCAAGCCAATAAGTCATCGGCTACTACCACCATTGTGGGGGTCGGGTTTGCAAGTATAAATCAAACTTCCCACCTCCGGTGCCGGTGCAATTGTTGTCGATCGATCAATTTCGCTTTCTGTCACCTTCCAGCAAATCGCCCCTTGGAGCCGTTAGTTCTCACCCTTGTACTTGACGCACGATCTCGGGAGACCCTTGATGCCTTAGAAAATACTTCAAAATATTGAGCTGCTTCGGGAAATTAATGGCTCCAACCGAGATCCATCTGTGTATGTGTATGAGTGCAATTAAAATGTAAATGCATTTAACACGGCGGGGGGAGACCCATTGGACGGGCGTTGTGATGCATTCGGGGCATGCAAGTGTGTACTGCTGCAAAACGCCCGAGTGAAGCGTCCAAAGTCAGCATAATAATTATCAATTCGACTCGGTTGTCCCATGCCGCCCCACACATTTGTGCATGCGTCCTGCTCGCTCACACTCCGATCGAGGTTTTACGATGGGGCGAGTTTAGTTTAGGGCGACAATAATTTTAGCGCAGTCTTTTTAATGCATATTTATGGCCGGTGAGGAGTATGCGCTTTTCATCTCCGACTGCCTAGCGAGCCCAGCTGGCGGCACTTTCGACAACACATGTTGCTCGCAACCTCGCTGTTCTTGCCTATTGCCCTACCGGCCTTATGTTGGACGTCGAGGGTGCGTGTAATTTAAACAAATTGCCCCCCCCCCCCCCCCCCCCCCCCCCCCGCTGTTCAGTGCGACACTTTTTCCGGACGCAGTTTCTAACCCCGTTTTATGATCGTGTAGTTAAATAATAGCTAAAAACGAGATGTGGAGTCTCTGCGAGTAAGAAAAATTAGGATTTTATTGCCCCTCAATTGAACTACACTGTTGGTAACGAAGTTTCGATTTTAAAAATAGATTTAATACATTTTTCTATATGTTTTAACAAGTTAGATGTAATATGGAGATCGGTGCATAGGCACGATCCCAGCGCGCTTAACGATGCATTCTGTCTAATCAACGAAATCTATAAACTGGAGCTCAATTTGTCGCACATCGCCTACTGTGTTGGAAAGTAATGAAATTCAATCAACGATCCTCTCGTAGCCCCGTGTGTCAACGATCAACCCATATATCATCGGTTGAGAGGCGTCGAGGCAAATTTAATTTTCATTTACCCGTTTGATAAATGGCCGACTCACAACAACAAAGTCGCAATGCCGATCGAGATAATTCAACTTCTTTACTTTAAAAGACTTTAACGTACCCAAAATGTACTCTCCGAAGGGAGTACTTTCTCGCACAACTTTCCGCACACAAAAAAACCGCCCCCATTTTAACCTTAAAAAAGTACCGAGACTGGTGTGAGAGATCTTGCACATCGATCGCTTTGCGACAACACTCGCTCACCAGCATGCGTATGCGTACGCGGTAGGTGCATTACACCCCGCTCGCTTTCTTGCTCTTTTGATCGATCGTCAATCACACATATCGTCATCCTTGGGGCAACACCACCGGTAGAGGGAGCGTGCTAGTAGTAGTCGCACACAACACACTACCCGTTCGATCGTTCTCTCGCACATTCGCATTCGAGTGTCAGCGTCGTCGTCGGTGGTTGCTGATCGAGCTCTGGTTTTTCGCCAGGTCAGAACGATTCGGTCGGTGCCGATGAACACGCGCAAAAACCGGCCCCTGCGTTCGATCGTGTGCAGATCGTGAAACGGAGATCGTCCGGGTATGTTTGGTTGTGCGTTGAACCAAGTGTCGCGTGTGTTGTTGTGACTTTAAAGTTGTGCAAAACGGATTGGAATTTTAAGTGAGAAAACACCGCCCAACAACAAAACAATCCTGAGTGCGCGTGTAACGCAACACAAACGACACATGTGACAGAGGACGCACGCACTTTACACGCACGAGGCTTGGCCGCCTGCATATGTCACATCCGAATGGCGATTATCGATGACGTCGGTGGTGTAGTGTTGTAGCGTGGTCTACCAGTGGACGACCTTCACCGGCACGATCGTTTCACAGAGCAGAGGTGTGTTTTGTGTGTGCGAGCGCGTGTGTACAAGCACAAGGCAGCAGCAACAGGTCCTCCGAGATCTCTACCCGCGCTTGCTTGTGATGATTCGGTCTCACGTGCAACGGCACGGCCGGTGTTGTGTCTGGGGCCCGGGCGGGGAGAAACCTTTCGGAAGCGGTTTTTTTTCTCTAGAAGACACACGCAAGATTACGCGAGGCGTTAAATCCCAACCGTGTGCGTATCCCACACATTTCCGGCGGTCAATGCCAAAGGTTCCCTCAAATGCCATGCGGAGTATCGTCTTGATCCACCTTTACGATATCCACAGAAAAACAGGCGTGTGGCTTCTCGGTTTGTAGGGAGCCACTAAGGTTCGCCCACGATCGCGCCTTGGATCTTTCGATACAGCTGAAGGTTTTTTTTTGTGTTGTTGAATTGTGACTCTTGTAAGCAACCTGGGACACACGAGTTGTTTCGAGTTGGTGTTGTAAAATCAGCTCTAATCAGGTTCGGGGTTTTATGGTCCGTACCGTCGATTCGTTTCTTGTTTCATTTAATGTCACAAGATCGGGAGTTCAAGTACAGAAACATTAAATTAATGCTTTTAATTGCCGAGAGCCTACAGTGCCTTGGATGTACTTTCGAGTGTTTAGTGTGTTGATAGCTCTTGCATAAAGAATGGCACATTATGTCTGTCTGTTTTAATTTTAATTCTTGTATCCAATTAATTTAATCTCAGTTGTAGAGCTCTTTTATAATGCTTACCAACTGTTTTGCCTTCTAAGGGCACCATCTTTATAAATCATATCAGCGTATACGATAGTCTGAAGACTCGCAAGCGCCCTAGCGAGACATTGTCCAAACAAACGAACACATTCATAATGCGGATCAGCTTGGCAGTAATCTCCAACCCGGCTGTAATGCGTCTGGCACTACCGGAGGGACAGAACGCAACCACATCGTTCCTACCTAACGCAACCACAGCAACCCTCAGTGCACAGGGCAACAGCGATTTCCAGCTATTTTTAGTCGCAAAAAAACCTCCTCACAAACCTTAAAAGGGGGACACGGTAAAGAAAACTGACTGCGTTCTGCGCGCGTACAGAGGCGAAATCAGTACAAGTCCCGGGATCGCTTGGGAGTAGTCGAGACATTAATGTTTTAAAAGCAAGAATTTTCCATCCATTTTCCCTTCAGAACGTTTAGAATGCTCGCGATCGTAAACAGGGTTGACCTTGATGATTGGGTGACCCTCTGGCGGATAGAGTGAACCGAATTTTCCTCACGAACTTACAAGACAAAAAAACCTTCAACAGTCCCTGACCATGATGCTCTCGTCTAGTCTACCGGGCAACAAACTCGTCACTCTCTCGCTCAGGGCATGATGTCAATCATTCGCTGTGGTTTTGGAGGTTATGGTCCACTCGGGGGGTTCAAGCAAGGGTAGAATCACTTCTGAGGACACTGTTGCCAAAATAACACTGCCCGCGCTTGTCAGGCTTAATTTTGCAGTTTCAAAACGATTTCGAGCGTGTTTCCCAACTTTCCTAACGAGCATTCTTTCCAGTTTTACGTCCTTTTCGGATGGAAAATGTACGCTGTACGAGTGGTGGGCAGTGTTTCAACAGAAATTAAGTAACACAGACATCACCCTGACCGTGACATGTAAACAGGTTCAGTTTATTTTGGGTCTTTTTTCGCGGAACAAGCCCGGAACATGTCCATTTCGCTGAACCGAGAAGTAAAACCTTTTTTTTTTTACGCGGCCATTAGAATTCATTTTATTGTTTGTGATTTCTTTCGTTCCTACCTACCCTCGGGATGAATTCGTTCTTCCACCTCTTTTGGATCAAAGTTTGCATAAACAGAAAACCCGGCTGGTGAGAAAACAATATAAAGCAGCAGCAGGAATTACAAAAAAAAGTGATCATCCATACCGAGTGTTGTGCGTGTTCTGTGTGCGATTGTTTGTGAGTGAAAAATACCATGGCTAGTCCATTTTCAAATCTACGCCTACCGACTCTCCCGACCGACGGCAATGGACTGCTGGCAGCGCCGGAACAATCGAACGGTATGCCTGCTCCGATTACGAGGAGAAACTCGGAACTGCCACCGGGCCAGAAAAGACAGTCGCCATTAAAACTCTCCATACCGACCCCGAGGGCATCCTTTTCGAGCGGGTCGTCCGATGGGGCGGCGAGACGCGAGGCAGCTACGGCTCCTGTGGTCGGTGGACAGTTACCGACGTTTGCCCACGGTGGCAGTCCCCATCTGAACGAGTTCCATCAGGCGACTTTCCCCGATTTTGAGACACTGGAATCGCCGATGTTGCAGCTCAGTCCTGGTGAGTTATAGCTCATATAATCGTTGAACGTTATCCCAATGTATTTAATGCATAATTTTCAAGCTATAAGTTATCTTTAAGTTGGATAATCATTAATTCAAAAATGATCATACAATTACTACGAAAGATCCCAGAGCGATCGAATCCAAGGATATCTCTGAAGAAGTAATCTTCAGACATAAAGTCTCCAACGCTTTATTGACCTACTGTCTCTGTCAGCTCAACTGTCAGTCATTTTGCTTCAATCGAATCCTTCGTTTTTGTCTCATCTTTCTCCAGACCATTCACCGATCATGACGCAGCTCCTGGAGGCGACCAGTCCCGGAACGGCCTCCAGCCAGGGAAGCTCTAGCAACGGGTCGTCCATTTCACGCCTGATGCGCTTCAGTCCCGGCTTACACCATCACACCGGCACCATCTCACCCTTCCCGTCCGAGGTAAGTAACAGCGCGTGTGTGACAGAAAAACGGAATTCCCTATCTCCAGCTTCCGGTGGCTGATGCTCACCATACAGAGAGCGCAGTGCAGTGAGCTAATTGCAATTTAATTACTATTTACATAATTTCTCCCAGTGTGTCGTGTCGTGGTCTAAATGTGCAAATAATTGCCACCACCACCACCACCACGCTTGTGTGACCTCCGCCGTCACCCTCTACTGTACCACCATCATCACACAGTTGACGACTTTTGGCGGTCGTTTCACAATCCGTCACGAACGGGGCAAGGTTGTGCAGGTGAGGTTTGAGGCAGTCAAAAGCGGGGAGAGAAGCGGGGCTAATCGATCCACGATCGATCATTTTATCTATTTTCACGATCAACCGGTGGCGTGCGTGAATGCCCGGGGCCACCGAGGTTCGGATAATTAGTGTGCCACATGGAAATTAGGACTAATTTCGTTAGCACAATGTCCGTTCATTTTCTCCGCGTGCGGACTAATGCCAGCCCACAGGGTACACACTGTGTTTTGCCGATTGTCCATGTAGGGAAATTGTTTGCTTAGTACGGGTGGTAAATGATGCCATAAAGGAGGGGTTTTTTTTGCAAACGGAAATTAACCGCACAGTGGCTAATTGTGGCTACGTACGCACAATGGTCATAATGAATTTTTACGAGCAAACCGTTTGCCTCGGACGTTTGATTAGAGTGTGCCGGGTGCAACCTTCTGTTGGGGGAATACGTTTATTTAAGTACACAAAATGCAGGGTGCATTAGATGAAGTGCATCGTAAGAGTAGGAAGGTTGTAATTATTTGCCTTTGAGAGTGATCTTTAGCGTTAGGTAAATGAGTCGATTTGTAGTGCTAACATACGCATTAAAAATAGACTAACTTTAGGTGACCCTGTACACAGGACTGACTATCTTACTACGAGCAAAATGGAGTCAAGGAAGCCAGAAATGGCAGGCCGAGATCTCTCGAGGTAGTAGTCCTGAAATAAATTGTTGCTGAATACTCCAGCTAAAAAACATTCTACAAAAACATTGCCTCCTCTTCCTGAGAGAACCTTGGGCAATAAGTTGGGACCTGAGCTTCGTCTTAGACATGGACGGAGAGTCTCATATAAAAGTGTCCATCTTCTCCAGGATATTCTGTAGCCCTAGGAGACGTTTTATTTTTTCTCCAGAAGCGACAAGACGTTATAAAATTCTAACCAGTTTTAACAGTTCATCAGGAAGCTCCTCACTATTTATCAGTTTCTTAGAACGTCCATCAATGCTATTCCACATCAATTGATAACGCTGTAATATATTGTCCGCATATGCAGGACATGATACAAGAGTCAAATGACTTCTAGATAGATCACCAGAAAGCGATACAACTATTTGTAAGACTTTCTTACGTTAATATTCCAAAATTTTTGTTTAATGATCTTCTGTTTCAAACTCTACCGCTAACCCTGCCTGCATCAACCAACCTACAGTCCCTTACCTTTGTTATACATAATGGGACACCCTCCATGATGCTGGCACGTGATCACACTTCGCATTCGCATTCGCACACCCGACTACGCCACACACAGCGCCTCGTGCAACGCCACTCGATTGTCCAAGGGAAACAAAAGAGAGTCAAAGAACGGATTAATCCGCTGAGCCCGCGGACGCCCATAAAAACAAATCAATTCATTCACATTCGCGCATAAACAAAAGCTCATCTCCTGCTTTCGCGTGCAACGATCCCATGCCAACTGGACGAGCCCGCGCGACATGAATCCCGGGGTTAGGGCAATGTAAATAAATTGTCGTACACTGGCCCCGTCATATGCGAATAGAAGGTTGACAAGAGAGAGAGAGAGAGCCTATCGGTCCTCCGTTTTTGGCACAGTGTAAGTGATGCGATTGAAAAATGCGCCTCATTTCCGCTCGGTCGTCGTAGTCATTGACTGTGTACACGCAACTCTCTGGTCAATCATCACAGCAATACCGAGCGGGGGGGGCCAGAAACGTGACCAGCTATTTTTAGACCTCTTTTTTATACAACACCACTCACACCAACTTCTCTCCTGTTGCGTCTTATTCGATCAGTCGGGTCCTTCAAGCTTGCAATGGAATAAGGGAATTTCCCAAACGTTGGTGTTGCATCTGTACAAATGCATTCTTCACTGCAGCGCTCAAGTAGTAGGTGGCCCCCATGTTCAGTACGTACTGTGCGAGCGAGTATGCGTGCGGCACACTCAAGTGGGTGTGATTGACAGACACCAATCCACCTAACAATAATCGCACAAAGGTAGCGTATAATTCCGTCGTGCTGTAGACGATCTCGTACACTCTATTTGTACCATTTATGGCACGGTTTCAATACTTCTTAAAGTGCATTAAATAAATTACCACTAATATTGTGTGTATGTTGTGCAACTATAAAACTCATGCAAAAATGGAACGCCTCACTGTGCCGTGTCCATGTGGTGTGCCCATAAAGTACTCTGCTGGCGCCTCTGTCTCTAGACTCGACTATTCCCGGGCACCAGAGCACTTCAAAAACGTGACAGACGTGGCGTTACTGACGGACTGGCTGTGGCAGTGGTGCGTTGTAATTGTCCGCCGGTACAACCGCACACAACTGCCGCCCACACTTGCTTGCTCGGTCGCTTGGTTCCGAGTGCTCGGGAGTCGCAAGCAGCGCGCCGGTGGTTTGGAATTATTTGTTATGGCTATTTGTGTGTGTGTGTGAATGCTCGGAACGCGCGATAAATTGAGGTTGAGACGCGAGAAACGGCTCTATTCGATCGACAAGCTTCCATATAATCTTTGGGCAAATATTGGATGGAATATGCTTTATAGGAGGCAAAACTTTAATCACTTCTTCAACCGAATTATCTCGTTATACACACCTTCAAAAGAATAGGCGATTATAATACACTGGTGGAGATATTTATAAAAACAAGAGTAATATTTTATTTTTATGTCAATATTGTTTTTCTTTTAGTAATCTATTGAAAAACGAATTTGATCTCTTCGTCTCGAAGTCTCTAGATTCATCTAGATTATTTTTAAGAACAAAAAATATGATTGAATTATTATATATTGCTTTCTCCTTTGCTTATACCATTTGGAATTCGATTTCTGTACTGCAAGTCACTTTATTTTTCGTTTTACCTTTTATCAAAAGAAGTCTTCTCTTCGTCTTCTCTGATTCTTCATCCACAGGAGGTCTTGGCCTGTGGATTTCTTGCTTTTTAAGACTTGGCTTTACCCGTAGCTCGTTAGTCAGTCCAGTCATCTTTTTTTTTAATTTTTGAATATTAAAGTTGATCAACAATGCCATAAATAATTTATATATAAAGATATTATAGTGATGATATATTGATGAAAAAAGCTACAAAAAAACATCTGGAATGATGGCCAAAAACCTGACGTGTATTCCTTTGTGTCTTTTAGGTTAGTATAAGGAAATTTAGATTAAAAAAATACTTCCAAAAATTTAGTAGTTCTTCAAATGAACAAAGCATACAGCTTACACATACATTATTTCTTATCAATCATATCAAAAAGTCTCCTACAGTTATCGAAAGTATTTTCTGACTTTATAATTATTGCCACCAGTGTACAAAGCTTCGGGTCCCCACCACCTAAATAGGGACATCCGTAGCAACAAACATCCATCTCATCCCCAACAATGTGTTCTTTTCGAACGTACCATTACAGCCGGCGTAATGGAAACGGCGCAAAAACGCAGAACACAAAACTCCATCTCGCATCGTTTCCATTTAATACGCCAGCCTGCCCTTTTACGGTAACCGGTGTGAAAGTTTGCACGCCCGCTCT
>KZ062252.1:11217-39347 GCA_002091835.1 Anopheles maculatus
CCGTTGCGCGAAACAAGGCACGAAAGACCTTTTTCGTTCTTAACCCCCACACCCCACCCCCTCAGCGTCACACACACACACACACACACACACACCCCTTTTACGGGAGGGATGGGTTTGGCGATTGTAAATAATAATAATAAAAAAGCTTTATTACCCGAACGGTTGCAATCTTCGCACACTTGTTGGGGTAGCCTGTGTTTGTGGCGTGAAAACCGAGAGAGGGATGCTTGTTGCGCGCGTCCATTTCGTCGCTTCTTCATTCGCCTTTTGCCTTCCCAGAAGTGTTGAGTTTACTACTCCGTTCTTTGTTTACTTTCGGACAAGCAAGCAGCAGAATCTCTGCGTGTCCCGCCGGGTCACGGTGGGCATTGGAAGCTGCTGGCAGCGCGCAAACCCCAAACACGGTATCCCCGGCGGTTTTTCTTCGAGTGGGTGTGTGTTGGTTGGTTGGTACAAAAACGGATCGCAAAAATTGCCCTTCTTCTTGCTCCTCTTCGGATGGGGGGGGGAAGAAGCGGAATGATGGTACAGGTGGGAATGAAGTTTCCTGGCTCTCCCTCTCTCGAGTGCCAATGTTCGAAAGGAGCAGTTATAACCCCATCAGTACCACTTTAGCGTCCCGATGAGAAGCCGGTGCTTCTTCGCGCGATGTGATTCGATTGTTGGTGGCAGAAAAACATATTTACTTCGCAATACAAACATACACGGCAAGTGCACACCGACCGGCGGCTACTTATCTGGTGACCATTGTGTTTGACAGATATCATCTATCAGCTGTCAAGCTGTGGCGATATGTGATGAAAACGGAAGCAAATCTAGTTCACTGTGGTATCGCCCAAATCGAAGCCTCGCAGTCATAGGGCGATTAGTTCGAGACGATGTCAGTTGTGTTCGAAGTGTTGTTGTGTGTTAGCAGACGCCATCTCCCGTGACGATTCCACCAGCTCCAAAAGTGACCAAGTTCATCAAAGGGTGCTACTAGCTTAGCTGTCTGTCATAAAGTCGAGTGAATTATTACACAACATTAAGGCAGTTTTATAGCTGCATGTGGAACGCGTCTAGTGCAACTACAAGCAGCTTCCCATTTTTGTTTGCATCCTTAAGTGTGCGTACCCTCGCTCGCTCTCACTCTGTGTATCGCGCTAGCGAGAGAGAAAGAGAAACATAAACAGTAGTATATCCGCTACAGTGCGTCCTATACCCAGGGCAACCAAGGTTCCCATACAAACGCACACAAACCTACCCCCCCGGGGGCGACGGCGTCACTAACCTTGAAACGGTTACGACTACAACGGCTAAACCTACCAACCCGAGTACACGTGCGTGTGTATATTTTTGTTTATTTTTTTTTGTATGCCTCCAACTCGTCTGTGAGGCATCTGTTTGAGGTGACCGAAGGGTTTAGAGTAGAGAGGACGGTGATCGCGTGCAACATTTGACGCTGGATAGCAACATGGACGGTGTTGGTTCGGCAAATCGCTTCAAGCTGCGGCGCGCATCCGAGGGTGCGTTCCGTGATGTCCAGCGGATGACGCTACCGAGAAAGGTAGGTCTCGTCGAAGATGAACTTAGGCGCAGTTAACTCTCTTGACTACTCGTCGAATATGTGACAAGTCATCCCTGAAATTCGCTTTCCTTTAGCTCCATCACACCTCACACAATCGGCATTCCTCGGTGTACACATACCGATCATTTCACAATATCACAACCGGCGAAAAATTGCGTCCATCATAATCAATCACCTGTCGATCGAGTGTGACTTATTCGATTGTTTGTTTGTGGTTCTTTTGTTGCAAAGCTTGTCGCTTGTTTTATCTCGCGCTGAGGATGAGGTAAAATTCACATGCATTCGGTTGTAGGTAAATAATGGTAGGTAGTAGTCACCAATCAACGCGATCCCTTTATTTGTGCCACCCATTCAAGAGCTCCGTTGACGTGCGAAGTGTTGGGGAAGTTCACTGCAGAATGCGATTATTCATAGCAGCACGGGAAATACCTCCGCCTAATATAAAGCTCTTTTATCTAACTTCCTATTTATAAACCTGCCGTTACCAATATTCCGCACGCGAAACGTCACTCCTGCGAAGACAGTGGGACGGCTTCTTCTAATGGTAGCTCGTTAGTATGCGACGCACAGTAGATTGTGTCGCCTAACCCAACTTGCAGCAAGATCTGACAATGAAAGACAAACAGACGACGCACCAGGGAAATCCCCAAGCTGAGGTGAGAGCATTGAACCGTTTCGGTGCGACCAACTGTTCCATTTTATGTGGACAGAGTTACTTGTTTTGACATCGGGGAATGTCTACTAAAAAAAAATAGAACAATAAACAAATGGATGTTAAAGTCTTGATTCACATACAAAGTTTTACAGATGAAGATGTCACGAGGTTAATCCTCTCCTATTTCTCTATCAAATCCATACTTCAACTTTAAACCTAGCTAAGCACCAGATTTATCTTCCCACTTCCTACTGAATCATCCCGAACAATCTTTCAACAGCTTCAATTTGTACCCTGTCAACAGCCGGCCAAAAGTCCCACCAAGCCCCTTAAATGATAAACTAATTTCGGTGAATGCTCTGTTCGACAGTCGAGCGAAAGTAATTGATGACGCGCACCGATCTCACGACCACTGCGCGTGTGTATCTCTGCCATGAAAAAAAAACCCGGTGGCTGAAGCTCGGCGTTTTGCCAATTTTGGAAACCGAGCTCCAAAACTTCATCGGGACGATGATAGCGTGACAGATTAATTGCGTCCGGAAAAAACCACGTGTAACACACAACGGGCAGACATTATGACGGTCGAGAAGTGGTCGCGCCTTTTTCGTTTCTCCGAGCGAAACGAGAAAAGGCACAGCAAGTGAGGAGGTTTCCTTTCAATTTCGATTCTTCTTGTGGTGAAAGAAATCGGGAAGACAGTCACAAGAAAGCCTCCAGGAACTTGAAAAGCTGATGTGGTAGTACACGTACAAGCAATAGTGCAGTTTAGGAAGTTACTATAATTTATTCGCTTTGCCTCCGCAAGACTAAACCAAGCTTCCAACGAACTGGCCGTGATGATTCATGCTACGTCTCTTGTTACTTTCTGCAGAAGAAAAGAGCGTTCGCGCGATTTTTATGAATGAAGACACTCTGCTGGGTAGGTAGGTGGCTTGCCTTGTTTTGTAGGATGCTCGGTAGTAAACTGATGATCTTTATCGCACATTAGTAAGATAAAGCGAGAGCCTCATCTCTGTGGGTGACGGTGAGTGCATCATCGGGTGTGATTTTATTGGTACGATCGGATGGAACTATGGATGTGCGAAATCGGATTATTATACAGCAGATCGATTAGTAACGAATATGGGCTACTCTAAGGGGATGGTTTTTATCGTCTTTTTATAACTTTATTATGCATAATTTTGGTGAATAGTCAATGTGCTATAAAAATGAGAATATTGTAATGTGCACAAACGCCTTAGTGAATTTATTACGAATAATGTTATAATTGGAAATTATACCAGGATGGCTTTGGCGAGCTCTGTAGTGCGCGTTTTGACGTTTGAAGGTTGATAGGCTGACTTGCAAGCCAAATTACTGATTGTTTTAGTCTAAGACAACTGCTCAGGAGCACTACAAACGTTAGCATAGAATTTTTAAGGCGATCTGTACTTTAGTTTAACGCCGACTTCGGTTGTTCAGTTCTTGTCCTTTTTGTAATACAATTATTCTTTCAAGTTTTATGTCTTTTGTGATCCATTCTGTCAAAACGAATTATCCCTTGCTTATTGCTATAAAAGGAGTTGACCCATTGTCACTTCAAAGCTGTCTACCCATATGGTTAAGTCATCATATCCAGTAAGAGTAAAGCTAAAACAGTTTAAAAAACCAACGAGTAAAGTTTACAAAGCTTTTCTAGAAATTTCTGGTACATCCGTCTTTTTTGTTGGTGTAATAGTAAACATATGTATCATGTTACATTTCCCCGTAAATGTTGCAATGACAAAGAGCGACCCGATCTTATTCAATGAAACAAAGTCACCTGCAACAGCACCGTGTACTGGGTACTGTTATAGCGTAACATAATGAATGTATCATCCAACACACTAAACCTTTCATTTTTCACTGTCCCCAAAGTGTCTGGCTGTGTGTGTGTGTGCGTGTGTGTGTTTTTATGATAAAGTGCATTTTATGCCAAATCACTTCCAGCACCACACAGTGTCGCGTGTCATCCATTCCTTCCGTTCGCCAGTCTAAGGGTGAAGGTGTGCTTTTGGTTCGTTTGAAGATTGAGTAATCAAGTCCAATCAACTTGCCTTCCTTGGGGGGGGCTGGAGGTTCACCATGGAAAGGGGTTTTCCTAGAATCGTATGAGGGCGACACGCGTAACCACCACACACCGCACCAGACCGGACGTCCGATTAAGACGCACCGGTGACGCAACGGCGCTAGAAACAATTTGCAACCGAAGCTCACGATGACGGCGCGCTTGAGTAGTGTGACAATGTGTGTATCGCTAATACACACCTCTTGAGCGTTAATCAGCCCTCCGGGAAGTAGTGGACGAGGCATACGAGTAGGCCGGAGGTAGCGGATGTGACCGATTTAGCTGACCGCTTGAAACTTTGCAAGAAATGAAGACGTTAAAGTGGAATTAAGTAATCGCATCAGGATCACTCGTTCGTTTATCTCGTGCTCGCGACCAAGAAGCTACATCAAGTTAGATTAATTGTTACGAATTACTTACCTCGGGGTACTATCAAAACGGAAAAAATATGGCGCAATACATGCGTAACACATCCCGCGGTGGGCGAAATTCATTTTGTATTAATCATCACCCCAGCAGCCTCGTTAGGTTGGGCTTTCCCTGATTTGCCTCCCCTTTTTTTCGTGTCTGTTGCTTTGCCGCTTCTACGCCTGTGTGTACGTACATCTTACCCTCAAGGTTGGCGAGTTGGAGGCTTGTGATACGCATGCCCGCCCCTACCTCACCTGATCTCTATCTGCTCTTGTTGACCATTTTCTCAGATCTCGAGCATGAAACATCGCACAAGAATTTCGCTTTCCGCAATTGAACATTGAGCGTTACGATCAACAAGTTGCTGTTGGAGGCTCTTGTTGGAACTCTCCTCCAAAAGGAAGGCTCTCCGTTAGCGATCTCTCCTTTTGATCGTTTCGACCTGTTCGGAGGCTTCTGCTTTGAGTTTCTTTCGCTAACTTCCGAGAGATTCCCAACGCCGCATGACTAACGATTTAAACGCGTGTGCGATATAAAACGTGCATTTGTTTCCAAACAAAGCATATGATGCAGTACCGCGAAATGCCGGCCGGAAGAACCTAGCCCAAGGGGAGAGATCGAAGTTCGGGTACCGAAAGGATAGACTCACCCCGAGCTAGGGGATGAAAGCGTGCACCGGTATGACACACCGGGCCACCAATGTGTGGCCACTGCCAATGTGCTTACATCACCGATAAATTGGTGCAAAACGTAATGGAATATGATGTAGCGGTATCGGTGATAAGGTTAGTTAGACTGATAAGATAGAGTGTGACGTAGCCGTGCTCGCCCCATTAACAGCTGACTTGTGACGATTGTTGGAAACTGTGCAAATAGATGTATTATTAGAATATAGGGCCTTTTAATAGGAATTTCAGTTGTGTGTGACCTATTTTGGGTGTTTCAGTACTTCTGGAACGTTATTTGCGTGATGAGTCATATGATAGATTCTATAACTTCTTCTCAATTGAAGCCTGTAAGGTTAAGGGTGGCTGATTCACACTCTCTGTCTCTCTCTCTCGATCACTTGATCTGTATTAGAGCAATCTTTACCCTAGGCCGCAACGTTGTGGAGCTAACCTTAACCCTAACTTTGATGCAAAGGATGTTTGCTATAAATGCTATAAAATGGTTTCCGTTTCCTTTGCTCCACATCTTGTTTGATCTATGTTCCGGTCCCAACGATATTACCCCAGTTGTGTGGTGCTCGTTATCAACCAGCTCACGTGTGTGTGGGAGTGTGGCGTTATTCCATAAATTTGCATTCTTAAGCTTCACACCACGAAGGAAGAAGGTGAGTTCTCGCCCCGTGCGAGCAAGAGCACCAAGAGCAACACTGCCAAACGCACACTCTCCCAAGATGAGAGCGAGAGAGCGATTGGCTCGGTGCGAATGGGAGGGCACGAACGCACCGGAACACTGATAACCGGCTGCCGAGAGACGCTGCAAGATCAGACACTCGCCGGGAACCGTCCGATGTGGACACGCAAAAGTGTAGCGCACGCAAGCCAACCGAACGCTTGCAGTGTTTGTGTTATAAAACGCCGGCCTTAGAAGGTATTTCAAAGTGAAAGTGAGTATGCGGTGGTGCCTGTGTGTGCGTCCTTTCCCTTCTGGAAGGATAGCACGGCAGTAGAAACACCTTTCACTTGTGACATAGAAGAAAGTGTGTGATGGCTACATTGATGTGGATGTTCCTGTCGTGCTTTGTGGGGAGATGCTGTGTGTGAATAGTGGCACGATCGTCGTAGCGCTGGTGCTAATCGAGACAGCGTACATGTGTGCGCAAAGTGGTGTATGATTCAGCGTGTGCGTGTTTCGCCTTCACGATCGTGTTCCCATCGCTCAAGTGGCTCCTTGAGCGCGTTGACTCAAGAAAATAGTGCAGACAAAAAACGAGAACACTCAAATTCCTTGCCGCAATTAAAAGGGCTGTGTAGCAAATGTGTATTGGCGATCCTCAACCCCGTTCGGAATGAGTCGGAATGCAAAATTTGATGTTTACACTACTACCACCGTAAGAACAACACAAACTATACCTCATGTCTGCTCCCATTCGATGGGGTTATCTCGGCGTTTTTGTTGCTGAATGACTGAATGATTTTCTTACGTCACAGGAATGTGGACGGTTTCCTTTCATTGCACAACGGACCAGCCGCTCTGGTGCTGTTGCTGTTGTTTTCCATGTTTTGGAATTAATAACGATCGTGGAGAGGATCGTCTAGTGATTAGTTGGGAAGGATTAGGTACCGCGTAGTAAGAGAAAAGATTGTTTGTGAAAGAGGAATTCCAATAATAATACCCTAGAATGGTCTGTAAAGTGCAAAACACATCCTTTTTACGCATCATCCCGTAAAGAATGCGAACCGACTACTTGGTAGTTAAACATTCCTCGCCACGTACATTCAATTTCCATTTTAAAGTATCGGTTAACTGCACATTGAACGCGCGGGCGTTTGGAATTTCTTGCCAATAAAAACTGTCCCACACACGCACACACGGTTTTCCTTCCCAGTGCAAAATGGTGGGAAAAAACAGCTCGGCCGAGAATGGTTTTGTAAACAAAGTGCTGCTTTCATTTTTGTGAACCACTTTTGGCCATGTTTACATTAAGTTTTGTGTTAGTATTATTTGCTCTCTTGCTTCCTTTATGAGATGGAACAAAATTGTGATCGGTATTAACGTTAACAATGTTTTATTGTGAAATTCATCAAATTGTGCTCTCAAAATCTTAAATTGTGCTCTTCAAGTCTTAGCAAAAAACGCACAGAACAGAAACATCTCAAGTGTAGCGTAACACGAGCAGTTACGATCGACGCGGTGCTCCAAGAAAAGTGGGAAAAGCGGAAGTGAAATCGAAGCATTTGTTTAGATTGCTTTTGGGGAGTTTTCGTTTTTTTGTTGCCCAAAAATGTTGTGAGAATTTTATCGCTCTGACGCACGCTTGTTTGGGCACTAGAGTGACCAGCAGCAACCAGCAACACGCAACGACAGATGAAATATACATACACCACACCACGTGTTGTGTTTGGAATGTTGTGTTGTGTGGCGCGATTAGAATGGTAGTTGTGGTGGAATTTTGATTTCTTCTATTTTCGTTCCTGTGGCCCCGTGGTAACCTTCGCCAAAAGCACGGTGAACGATTTTCCCTATTGGTTTGCAAACGTTTGCACCATTTTCGAATCTCCGTTGCTCCGTTGAGTGTCTTCCGATGGACAGAAGAATGTGTGTGTGCACCTATGCCCGTGTTTGTCCTGGGCGTTTTTGTTGTTGTTGTTTCGCCAGATATAGGTGTAGGCTTAAATCATTTGGTAATTGACGCAACAACATCGAGCCGCATTTGCATTGACAAACCCTCCCCTCCGGCTGCCACAATTACCACCGCCGTACGGTTCCGAAACGTTGTCGCGACACCCGGTGTCGCTGGCCCGACGCGTCTAGGGCTTATCTGGCGACCGACTTCCTGAAGGCTAATGCCATACCTTGCCCTTTTTTGTTGTTATTATTTGCAACCTTGGGACACACCCGGCGGGTAGCCTTTTTGCCAACGGAAATAGGGAGTCGTAAAAGGATGTGTGCCGTACCTTCTCGACCATTATGGCTAACGCACAACGCAGTGCAGTAAAGCAATAAAGCCAGCAATATGACGCCCCAAAAATTGTGTTTATAGATGTGAGACTGAAAAAAGGCACGCTAGGGGGAAAAACACGATCGTAACAGCTATATATTGTATTGTAAAAGTAATGAGTGTTTTCTGCATTTTCTTAAGGTGGTAAAGACATAAGAAAGAGTGTTTGTGAAGTGTGTGTAATACCGAAGAAGTGTGTTTTCTGATCATCCACAATGGGTCTCAATCATCAACCAACAACGCCGATTTCGGTGCTTCGATCGCAGTTCTTCTATCCGAACAGAAAGGTAAGCGTACACACAACGAAGATAGAACCTGTAGCGTAGCTAACGTCGCTCGTCGGTTAGCTCTCGTATAGAGGATGTGGTAGAGTCGTCAGTTTCTCGCCATCGAGATCCACAGTTCGATTCTACGTTCTCTCTCCTAACCTCAACTTTCAATTTGTGGTGTGTGCAACATTTGATGACAACTTTAACGCGTATGACGGAGCTTCTCTGTCTCTGATTAATACATTCTCAAACATGTTGTACTGAGACTGATTGTTGCCGCACACATATTTTAGAGAAGAGAGAGAGAACATTGGAAGAGTTTTTTCCTTTGCAAGTTGATTATTTCTTCATCTCTTTTCTCGTGTATTTTTATTATTCGTTTCTCAACATTCTCTCAAGGAACTCACTCTCAAACAAAACGAACCTGTGTAGGAACAAAACATATGGTACGCTCTATTTATGTTTATGTTCAACATAAGTCTCTCTCTCTCTCTCTTTTGCTTGAAAAGTTTCAATCCTCTCCCGATGAAATGTTTCACGCCAAACAACGCGCTGTGTTTTGCGACCGGCATTTTGCCGCAAAATCGTAATAATACGGAGAATCACAATGCTTGTCTCCTGTTTTACAAATACAAGAAGCCCAAGCAAACATCAAATAAGGAAGAATGTAAAAGCTATTTACAAATTGATTCAAATGTTTCAGAACACTCGGCAAACCATGATTGTTGACATACACGAATCAGCTTCTTGTGGCGCGTTTTGCACTCATTTTTTGTTGCTACTCTACTCCCCGACTCCAAAGCCCTCTTGAAAGTGTCTTGACTTTTCCTGTTGTAAGTGGGTGTGCGAACAGGTTTTATTTGATGGCCGGTTTCTGTACGTTTGACGCGCTCTCTCACACGCCAACGCTACTACACGCTTGTGTGTCTGATGTTGTGGAGCAACAGCCTCTTGGTACAGATTGTCCAGACAGATTGCAGAAAGATGAAACATGTTCGATCTTGTCTAGGCAATGGGACAACTTGTGAAATTCCTATTGTGGCATCACCCGTTTTTCATCCCGCCCAAAAGAGTAACACAAGAACCGCAGTAAGAAGTTTTGCCGTAATGGGATCTACCGTTAACGCAACAACGCCACGCGTGATGATGCTACCAAGGTCGAACGCTTGCTTGGTGTTTAGTTTAACCAAGTTCCGCTATTATGCCACCGCAAGAGCTCTTCGGCGTGCAAAAGGCCGCTGCTGTTTGCCCCGAAAGCGCCCAAATGACGACACACGAACACGCCAATTACCGTCATGCGTAATCCCGTGCAATAATGGACGCGCGCGCGCGACTGTCAGCCACTTGGCCAATGGCGATCAGTCAAGCGGCCAGGTCGTCCGTGGTGTGGGAGAAGCGTAATCTCAACAGCATCCGTTTGAGTGACTGGGCCACCGACTGGTTATTGGCATTGTTTGTCTACCACTTTTCATGCGCATTTGATTCGTTTGTTACTGTATTGGTGTGGTGTGGAGATCGACTTCGTGGCTATAATATGCTTTCTAAAGCGCTTCAAGCTTCGAGTTTTGAAGGCTTTAATGTCACAACATTTTGCTTCAACAGTTGACAAGATCTCTTAAGGATAATAATAGCTTTTCTTTATCAAAACATAATCATAATGTGATCAATCTTTCCGCCTGTATCCGATGCAACATGTGTACGTATTGCACTCACACGCGCTTCAATCAGCCACACACTTCATCGTCGTCGTCGCGATTCTGTGCGTTCGCATCTCTCGCTGCTGTTGCTGGCCGCTAGTGTTGGCTTTCTCGTTTTGCACCGACGCTCTCGCTCACACACGCGTATCCCTTCTCTTGGACGTATGCCGCTCGCGGTCAAGTTCGCCGGCGCTTAAACTGCCGGCGGAGCAAACCATCATGCTCAGTTCCATTTCAACAACCCGCAAACAATAACCCCACTGCTTGGGACGCGTGCAGGCAGCTGGGTCGCGTCGAGTCTCAGTTACACACAAGGCCAGGGCCACATAACGTCGCCGAAAAACGCAATTTTAGTGGTGCAGTGTTTCGTGTGTGTGTGTGCGTTAGAAATTACGTGTCAAGCGAAAGAAAACGCGTCCTCACGCGAAACAATACCCGCTTTTTTTAATCTCGAACACTCTCGATGCGGATGTAGACTGTTGTTGTGTTGTGACGTAGAGTGTCTCGTGAGGGCGCACCTTACCCGGGTGGTTAGTAGAAGTGTGCTCGTGTGTGTGTGTGTGGAAGATTCTTTTGTGTCTTCTTTTTACTCCCCCTTCCCCCTGTTATTACTACATAATTGTCTGGCATTTGATAGATTTTTAGAATAAAAAAAAACCGACGACTTCTTCCTCAGCGTGTATACACGCATGAACGAGAATCTGTTGAACGAAGCGTGACAAGCATGCAAAAACTAGCGAGCGTGCAAAAGCGAGAGCGAAAATGCTAAAATGTCTCCCCAACATATTGCCACCACCCTCCTCCCTCATCCCAATGTACGAATGTAGGAAATCCCAGTCGTAGTAGCCATTACCTGTTGCTGGCCGCTAGTGTTGGCTTTCTCGTTTTGCACCGACGCTCTCGCTCACACACGCGTATCCCTTCTCTTGGACGTATGCCGCTCGCGGTCAAGTTCGCCGGCGCTTAAACTGCCGGCGGAGCAAACCATCATGCTCAGTTCCATTTCAACAACCCGCAAACAATAACCCCACTGCTTGGGACGCGTGCAGGCAGCTGGGTCGCGTCGAGTCTCAGTTACACACAAGGCCAGGGCCACATAACGTCGCCGAAAAACGCAATTTTAGTGGTGCAGTGTTTCGTGTGTGTGTGTGCGTTAGAAATTACGTGTCAAGCGAAAGAAAACGCGTCCTCACGCGAAACAATACCCGCTTTTTTTAATCTCGAACACTCTCGATGCGGATGTAGACTGTTGTTGTGTTGTGACGTAGAGTGTCTCGTGAGGGCGCACCTTACCCGGGTGGTTAGTAGAAGTGTGCTCGTGTGTGTGTGTGTGGAAGATTCTTTTGTGTCTTCTTTTTACTCCCCCTTCCCCCTGTTATTACTACATAATTGTCTGGCATTTGATAGATTTTTAGAATAAAAAAAAACCGACGACTTCTTCCTCAGCGTGTATACACGCATGAACGAGAATCTGTTGAACGAAGCGTGACAAGCATGCAAAAACTAGCGAGCGTGCAAAAGCGAGAGCGAAAATGCTAAAATGTCTCCCCAACATATTGCCACCACCCTCCTCCCTCATCCCAATGTACGAATGTAGGAAATCCCAGTCGTAGTAGCCATTACCCGTCTAGCATTTTTTGTTGCGTTTGCTACCCTCCGAAGTCGAATAACATCTTCTTATTGTTGCTCTCAGTCTGTGTGTATGTGTGTGATTTTTTTGTTGTGTCGCGAACCGGCGAGCGAATCGAATTTTAAAGCGAGAGAGAAAGAGAGAGAGATTAAAAAAGAGATTGGAATGTCTCTCTTCGCTACGTACGTCGTCACACACAACGCGATTATTGTTGTGTTTTTGTTTGCTTACCGACCTCAGAACCGGGCTTTGAACATGTTTGGGGAGAAGAACTCTTTTTTCTGCCAATGTTTTCCCTATCATTTAGCACAATATTCACCCTCCCCAAAAAAACGTAGGGTCAATTCTAGTTCGTGCATGTTCTTGAAAGGTGCGAAGAAGGTGCGAGAATCGGGTGTTCCTCCTTATCACATAATGTCACCAAGTTAAGTGACCGATATGGGCACCAACACATACCCACACAAACCCACAACGTTGAAGGATGCTCAAAATTGGCCGAACAGCAGCCAATTGTATAGATGGCGTGACTAAAACATCAAACATTTCGTCTGCTCGGAGACTCTCTTTTTGTTTTTGGCAATCGCGATCGTGTGTTGTCGAAGCCCGGTTCTACGATAAGATAAGCGGCAAACGGCTTGCAACCCGGGGTTGATTGAATATTCGGAACACGCTTTTAAACGCTCCGTGTAACGGCGTATAATTGAAAGATGATGATGCTGATAACGCACCTAGCAGTGGAAAGGAATTCCAGCAAGCACCGAATATCAATGGCCCATGCATCATCTTATCTCCACAACCAAAATGAATGGGGATTCTCTTTTTTCCCCTCTTTTTGTTTTGATTTTTTTAACTGCGTTGCTGTGTCATGGCCGCCGCCCGATGGAGCCGCATGGTGACGCGTTCCGCCTTAAATTAGGTCTGCTAATTGCTAAATGACACCGGTTCGTCTAACACAGTGATGTTGTGTTTTTTTGTTTTAGTAAAAGGACTTTATTGCACACAATTTGTGTGTTAGTTTGTGTGTTAGCATAAGCAGCAGTAGAACGGGACGTGTCAAAGATGAACAGAAATTCGTTGGAAAGTGCCCGAAAGAATTTTTTTAAATCGGTTCGTCCTACTTTTGCTCTTTTTCTATCCTCTTTCACAACGCGTGTGTGTAACGCGACACGATCAATGTATGCGCGCTATTATTTGCTTGCGAGAGGCTCTGTTGTTGTGTTTTATGTCTTCATATTGTGTGTCTTGCGACTGTTCCTGCATTAATTATTGTTTCGTTTGTGTTGTTTCTTACACCCGTTAAAGTGACGAGCGATCGAATAACGTGTGTCTTGTGTTGTGTCTTATTGGTGATCATCCTAAGCTGAAAACAACTATGCCGAACTACTTTACTTTCTCTCTCTCTGTGAACTAACAGCATTTATGTTTTAAGTCTAGCCATATTTGTCTCTGCTGGAAACATTCGCTTCCTCAATGTGAGTGTATGTGCGCCTGCTTACTGTGTGTACTGTGCTTCATCACACCATACTCGCTCGATTCACAAACTTCATTCATGCAACGTATGGAATGCGTTCCCACAAAGAGGATCATTGTTCCTAAACAGTTCATTTGCATTCTCGTGTGTGTTTATGTAGTACATTCTTGGTACACGGTTGTGTAACGTGTGGCACAGCAGCAGAAGATGCTGCACGAGGTTCTGTAAACAGCAACTGCTCTGCCACACTTCAGCCCACTTGGCAGCCTATATTACTCATTCAAGCAAATTCAACTAACCGGCACTAACTCTGTCAACTTGACATGTAAATAATGCTCCCCTCCCCCCTTTTTGCACACCACGTCCGTGTACGTCCATCGCTTCGATAAGCACCACTGTTACAAGTACATCGTTGTTTTATGGCTTGTATACCAATGCTGAGGGAATGTAGATATTATCATACTACAACCACGATTAAAAAACGATTACACTCTTGATAGAGGGATTATTTTTGCTAGCGCTCATATGTCTCGTCGGGGTTTGAGCTGTGAGGCGCCTCCATTATCACAAAGAAAGAGCACCCTTTTGTGAGTGATTAATTGCAAGCTCATTTGCCTGTTTGCTGGTCGTTTGAGGATGCTATAAAAAATATTCATAATTTGCTATAATTTCCACCAGTTTTTTTTAAACAATGATGATGCAATTAAATTGGATACACTTCATTGTACAAAGCGTCTAGGGTATTCAAAATTTAAATACGCAGTTACACATTCTGATCAATCACGTCACTCTAGATCTGTTGCATTTGCATTTTTAAATGTCACGGGGCCGTACGGGAATCAATCAAACACAAATTCAAACCCTTCATGGTGTAATAGTCATCTTAAAACGCTTCTACGCAAAATTTCATATCATTTAAAGTGCTAAAAAATCCACTATTTTCTCTCGTGCTAATAATAATCCAGTTTTTGTTTAAGTACAATCTTTATTTTAAGCACAAAACCTTGAGTAATCTTTTTGACACTAATCCCCGATCGTATTGTTTCCCACCGTTGTTTCCATTTGCAGATGTCCGATATAGCCGACACTGGTTCACCCACGCTGCAGCCACTACACACATTGTTCGCCAACACCTCGAATGGGCCACTGGCGTCCACCACATCCGGATCTCTAGCAAGCGCAACTTCCACCAGCTCGATGACCACATCACAGGAGGTAAGTTGGCATCGCCGCAAGAGGAGGGGGGATTATTGAGTCACATTATTCTCTCGGTTCGCGTCGCGTCGTAAGTGATTTGCAACTTAAAACTTAACGCACTCACCGTGTTGGGGACTCTGACTCTGAACTTGTGCGTCGTGTCTGTGCGCCTCTTTTGATTGACCTCTAAATCAAGCGCATCCTGTACGTGCCAAATTCATTTCGCCGAAAGCTGATGATTCACCAGGCGCCGTGAACTTGATGAAGGCCCATAAATTGTTCAATGTCTTCTCTCTTGTGGTGCTTTTCGGTGTCTCTCGTACGCTTGGTATTGTGATTCTTAATCATCGCCATTTTGTACCCATTTTGACTTAGCACAGGTCGCGCCATTCAAAATATAAATAAGAAAGCGAGGAAAAGAAGGGCACAACGTGCTACGACTGATAGAAGATTCGTTAGGAACAGTTGGCGGCGCCTTCAACAGCTGATTCATCGGTACGCGCGCGTGTCCCAGACAGCACGGATGACACGCAATAACGCGAGAGAAATGTTTTCATTTCGCAGAAATTCATGCGCGACGACACATTACGCGATCGCGTCTGTTGGCGTTAATTCCCCGTCAACATTATGCAATGGAACCATTTGAGCACTTACTAGACAGTAGTCGACGAGGCTCTCCAAAGCTGACTCATTGCTAGAGAGCACATGCTTCGAGTGGCACGTTCTTACTGGGAAGTTGAATGACCAGTTGATTGAGTTGGGAAGTGTTTTTCCCCCCCACGTTGCGAATAGATGTTAGAATTAGAAGAGCGCACAGCTCTCATTCATGAAAATTTGCAATTATTAATCACCTCAATGTGCTTTGCTTTGTGTCATAACAACAGATTACTTGTGGGGAACATGTGCGTGTTTGTCAACAGGAACGCGAACCTCCAACATGAGCGTAATCCTGTCAACACTAGCAAGACACACTGTTCATGACTGAGAGAAACAGACTGGTTGATGAAATCTATGGCTCTAAACATTGTTGAATGAAGTCTTTAAGAAGGAACTTCCGGGCACCAATTAGGCTAAACGATCGTTGACAGTCGTTTAATATGTAATTGATCGTTTGAAGCTTAAGAATTATTTCTTCTGTTGATCACGACACATAGATTCAATCTTATTCCCCGACGTTTCATGTTTCTGTTTTCATTTTCAAGAAGCCAAGTCTTGTCGACGAATTCGACCAAATCATTTTTCTCCCCCGAATAGATGACAGCTTCGAACCGATTTCCCAAGAAAATCTTCACACGCAATCTCCACCATGTCCAATTCTAGGGAAATCTTCTACACCCAACAAAATCCAAGCGCCACAATTAACCAGTAAACCCCGAGAACATGACTTACCCGGGGACGAGATAGAACCGGGTACGCTAACCGGTCCTGACACCTTGTCATATGGGGTTTTGGACCGGCGCAATCTTGGAAAAGGAAGTTGTACCATGTCCATTTGTCAACATTAACGATCCCGATGGCTAGGGATGGTACCAAGAACCAATCCAAGGGTGCGGAACATACAGACATACAGACCTGACAGGGTGGGGTTTTTCACCCGAACTGTCGCGTGCAGGTCGCGATCTATTTTCGCAGAAACAGCTGCCACGCAAAGAGACTCCGCGGTCCGCGTCGTCGTCTAAATATGTTTCGCGACACGGTTGTTTGCGTCGATTCTCAACAAGCTAGGGTTGAAAAAAGAAAAAGAATAGCGAGACCAAAGTACCTTCCGCGTCATTTCGCTCTTTGGCAAACATATTTCTTTCTTCTCAGTAGCAGCAGCAGCAGCAGAAGAATCGGGTCGCATCGCGTGAGCATGTTCGAGATCTGTGGATGTGTGTATGCCCTTCTCCCAGAATGTTCCTATTACACTTACCAACAAACGGGAAAACATTGAGCTGTCTGCGATGGGTTGTAGCAAAAGTTGCATCAGTTGCTGGTTTAAAGTTGGTTCAAGATTCAACAATATAGTGCTGTGAAGATCCGTCCAAAAGTGAAGACTGTTTCAATTTGGATTGGCTTTAACAAACCTAAAGATCATTCTCTCCAACAAAGAAAACATCCACTAGCAAACGGTTTTGCTGTCTGTCACTGTATCTGCCGCGTGTCGTTGACAGTGTTTAGTGTGCGGGAATCGGTCGCGTTGTGCAAATAAACCCGTAGGAAGAAAGAAGACGACAACAACAAAAAATCGACGATCCAAACCCACGACACGAGTGTTGCGCGTTTCGAACCGGCAGCAAACGGGTGACATGGTTCGTGGCACTGGGCCACCGTTCTCAGTACAGCTAGAACGAACGAACGATCAGCACGAATTCGCGGACGCGATCGAGCGAACTTAGGGGTATAAAAAGCGATACTTCATATCGAAACCGAAACCGGATTGCTATTTTCCCTAAACCGATATCCGGTTGTGTAGGAAAAACGTGATCTTCGAACAAAAAAAAACAATCGAAAACGAAACGAAAATCTTGAAAACGTGTACTTCTTTACCGGGTTACGTGTGCTTCTGTGTGGCTACAGAACTAGGAAGGGCCTAGGTGTGTGTGTGGATTGTACTGTTTACCGAACGCTACAGTGTAAATAATTTCTGCACCTTCCGCAGTGTAATCCGTTGAGGTGAGCCACAGTTCAAACCGTTGTCAGTGCCACCCTTTGGTTCAAGATTCAACAATATAGTGCTGTGAAGATCCGTCCAAAAGTGAAGACTGTTTCAATTTGGATTGGCTTTAACAAACCTAAAGATCATTCTCTCCAACAAAGAAAACATCCACTAGCAAACGGTTTTGCTGTCTGTCACTGTATCTGCCGCGTGTCGTTGACAGTGTTTAGTGTGCGGGAATCGGTCGCGTTGTGCAAATAAACCCGTAGGAAGAAAGAAGACGACAACAACAAAAAATCGACGATCCAAACCCACGACACGAGTGTTGCGCGTTTCGAACCGGCAGCAAACGGGTGACATGGTTCGTGGCACTGGGCCACCGTTCTCAGTACAGCTAGAACGAACGAACGATCAGCACGAATTCGCGGACGCGATCGAGCGAACTTAGGGGTATAAAAAGCGATACTTCATATCGAAACCGAAACCGGATTGCTATTTTCCCTAAACCGATATCCGGTTGTGTAGGAAAAACGTGATCTTCGAACAAAAAAAAACAATCGAAAACGAAACGAAAATCTTGAAAACGTGTACTTCTTTACCGGGTTACGTGTGCTTCTGTGTGGCTACAGAACTAGGAAGGGCCTAGGTGTGTGTGTGGATTGTACTGTTTACCGAACGCTACAGTGTAAATAATTTCTGCACCTTCCGCAGTGTAATCCGTTGAGGTGAGCCACAGTTCAAACCGTTGTCAGTGCCACCCTTGTTACAGGTGTGACAACGTCATCGGAAAAGTCAACAGTAAGCGATGTTGGTTGGGTCGTGTGTGATGAGTAGGAGAAACGAGCTTCGAGACTCTGCAAAATTTGAAAAGTTAAAAATAATTTCGGATCATCTGCTCGGTTAGTGGAAGAAGTGCGTTGGTCAAGAAAGATCGTTAATAATATTTCTAAGTATTGCCATCCTTAACGAGAACCAAGTGCACATCCCGCACCTTGATCATTACTACACGCTGGGGGAGATATATATTTTGGAACAATGCCCAGCGTAGCAACCCCCTGTTCCGAGAAATGGTCAAGGTTGTACATGTTGTTGGCCGTTGATGTAAGAGACGTTACGATGGTTAGTGGTAAATAGGATGTGAAATCATGCTCATGGTTGATTTCAATCGAACATATTAAGACGTATTTTGAACACGAGCACCAGGGATCACGATCAGTGCTTCGATTATGACTTGCAATTGGTTTTCTACGTGGCTTTCGGTTAATGTTACGCTTGCTGGTAAAACGCTCAAGAACGGAACGTGCTAACGATCGCCAGATATCTATCTTAATCGTGTCGATACGTGCTTATTGGTTCGCAACCGAGTAGTGATCGTAAACCAGTGCCAATGTTTACACTACACGTCTCGAGTAATGTTTGCTGTTCCCGTTTACCGGTAATGTGACACACCTGTTTGATCACGTTATAATGAGATTTTGATAGCACGGTTGCTTGATGTTCCACTGTGTTACTATTATTTAACGATAGCTCGTCCTCTTCACCACGGTACCAGAAATACTTTTGAATCGTTTTATTGCTGATAAGACCCGTCGTCACCCATTCCTACGGGACAGTCACCCACTCATGCCAGACAGGTGGAGGACCCGTCCTGAAAAGCGATGTAAATAAAATAACGACTTCCGGTGGGGTTAGTCATCGTGGGTATTGTTAAAATTAGCACCGGTTGCGAACCATTCGTGTGACCGAGAAGTTAACATACATACCCCGTCTGCTATCTGGGGTTTTGCCATTCCAGAAGGTGTGCTCATTCATTCATCATACCGCGATACTATCAATTAGTGATAATAGCCTCCACTTCGATTTCCCATGCTTTTCACACGGCCGTAAGCGTTGGTGTAAAGATTTGATTAGTGACATTTGCATAGGGCGTGTGGTCTGATATGGATCACCGATATGCCACGGGGATTTACCAACCTATTTACTGAGCTTTATTTTAATTTTCTCCCCCCTCCCACAACAGTTATTAAACAGCAGCAGGAGCAGCAGCAGCAAAAGCTCCAAACTGTCGTCGTCGACGTCCAGCACGACCACGAAGCATGTGGAGAAGAGTTCCTCATCCACGCAACGCATGTCATCGCTAACGTCCTCCTCGAGCAGCAGCAGCACTACATCCGCCGCAGCGGTCAAGCAAGGCCTCGGTGAGATGCAAAATTCGATGGCCGAAATGAAAAACATGATGGGCCACAGCACTACGTCCCAGAATTTGTCGACCACCACCTCATCCTCGTCCATGAAATCGTCGTCCGCCCTCACGAACCACAATCTGCAGCAGCGCAAGATCTCGGCCAAAATCAACGATATCAAGACGAGGTAGAGGTAGCGCATATTTCTGCATAGAGAGCAACCATTCATGCCGTTTCCATTTTCTTGCAGGCTCCGCTCGTCGATGGACAGTCTCGATGATCCGCAGGCGGATCCACTCGTAACCTTCCCGGACTCGGAAACCGATGACGATCATCTGTCGAGCATGGCATCGGCACTGAAACCACTCGGAGCGAACGGTGGCAGCGGTATGCTCGTACCGAACGGTCACCATCACCATCAGGCACTCGTGAACGGTTGTGCCGGTGCGGTCGATACGGTCAAGTTCGAGCAGAAGAAAATGACGTCCGAGTCGAAGACGAAGGTGATGACGGACGGGTTTAGCAGCGAGCAGGCCACTATCAATTCGGCCGAATCGAAGAAGATGCAGGCTGGGGAGTTGCAGTACCAGGAGCAGGCTGCACTCGCCGCAATGAGCAGCCGGATGGAGGTGAACGGTGTGACGGCGGAAGAGAAGGGTGCCATACTGAAGGTAGGTGAAGGCGCAGAGGGTGAAATGGGGCCGCTATCGGAAACCGAAACGGGACGCGGCGAGTGCCGCCTGATTTATGATGCAAAAATAGTCAGTCGCTTGAGATAACCAACCACCACCGTCCATCAAGACGTGGCGTGGCGATGAATCAGCCGCTCTTGTTACACCACGCTATGCATGCGCGGTTTGGGAGATTCGGTTTGTTATTGTGCCTTTCAAAATCTCGGGTGACTCATCGGCAGTGGGGGGTTTTGCCAATTGGGGGATCCTCCTAATGCACAGTACGGTCAAAAACGAAAGCGTGCAGGTATGGTTTGAGTTTTTAGTACAATTTTAGTACAAGCCGTCGTAACTGTCATCGATTGACCGGTATCGGGTTGCAGTGATTAGTGTTGGCTAGGTCATTTCGTCGGTACTGCACTGTGGACATTGGTGGTGTACCACATGCAAACCTGCCAATGTCAAACAGGCAGTAAATCCAGGACATGCGCAGTCCTGCTATAATTCAGAGACGAAAGGCTCGTCGGTTGCACCGTAACTTCGGTGTTGGCGCGTACACACACGATTAGTTATCGTGTGTCCTTTGGAGAAAGATGTAGTCTTACCCTGTTAACCCTTAACTGAGGATGAGTTCGAAGACCTTTCCCCTGTGTACGTGTGTGTGTGTGCGTATTTCCTCATAGCATACGGTCAGGCTGATGTCATATAGAGGCGCACACGATAGTAAAGGAATGTGAAGCGAGTTTTCTGCGACTCTCGCGTCTCGTGTGTGTTTTGCTCGTGCTTATCACCCAATCGGTTAGCATGTGATTAGGATGTTTGTGGCGCGTTACGTAATTCGCACTGGTTTGCTAAAACCCACAGTATTGCACCGGTACACCAACGGCGCATCGAGCAACACCTTCGACCGTGTGTTAATCAATCGGCTGCTGTGTCAGGGACAGGATCATACGACGACGGGTGGAAAATCGAACCACCTAGATACGGTATGTAGAGACCACACACACACACACACACAAGCACCCTCCATACTAGTTGCACCGAAAATATTTGTGTACGTGTGTATCGTGCGTGTATCGATTTTCCTTACTTCGCACGAGGTCGGCAGGATCCGTGATGGAATGTTGTGGTGTTCCGTTTGTTCCGGAATAGTTTTCAGCTTGAAGAGTGTGTGTGTGTTTGATATTGCTGAAGTTAATTTCCCTTTGGCGAACGTTGTGCCACGTGTGACCTTCAGACGGACACGTCTCATTATGCGCATTTAGTGGTTGTTGTAAAATTTGAGTGAGTTTAGTACACACCGAAGGGATTAATATTGCTTCCCTTGTGGGACTAACACGCTCGTTATATTTTACGGTAATTAAGCACCAGGTGGAGCCTTTGTGTGATATGAATGCGACGCCATTTGGAAGGGTTAGTAACCGAAAGGACATAAAAAGGTCGAAACAGCAGTGCACATGTCCTTAAAACCACGGAATTCTTTGTTAGACGAAGATATTAACTGAGTCCTCTGAGTCTCATTGCAACTACAAACGATTCTCTGCTCCAACTCAGACAAAAAACGCTTCCTTATCTTTCAAGCACACTCGAGCGTCGAATCGCAATTCGAATCGAACTCTCATCTTCACAATGATGCATGGTAAGGCCCACCGTTTGATCGTACCGGCACGTGAGACGTAGGCATATAAAAAACAATTTATGTTCCGATCGATTAAAAACGCACAACCGAACGATGGCGGCGGCGCGATGATGGTAGACCATATTTTCCCACTGCTCCCCGTAAAATCGTTGAAAGATTGCCTGATTTATGTCACAGACGTCAATCGGTGGAAAACGCTCCAAACCGCTCGGCGAACCTTTCGCACACACACACAAGACGTTGCGGTAGCGGAGTGGAGAGTGCCAATAAACTTTTCCTTCCCCCCGAGATTCGATACGGTACGGTACGAGGAGGCGCGAAATGAGTTTTCGCGGAAAATCTACCACCGCTTGTTTGTGTGTGTGTGTATATGCGTGCCACACTGCTTTAGTGCTCTCACGGTGGTGTAGTCCCATGGTCTCTTGGTTCTGTCTGTGAGCGCGCGCGGCAGCGTGTTTGCCTACAACAACCACCCGTTTGTGTGGGTTTTTCGGCTACTGTTGAACCGTTTTTGTTCGCCTAATGCAATGCGATCGTCCGACACGGGCGTCAGTCGACGAGCGGACAAACGAGCGAACGATCGAGCGCGCAGTGTGTGACGACGGTCGAGTAAAAACGAACGAAAGTAAAAAAAAGTACAACCAACGAACGAACGAACCCGCAATTTGAATTTTTGGCGTCAATTTCTAGTGCGTTCTGAAGTAGTTCTGAACCGGAAACTGAACGAAGAATTGAAGGGACGTGTGATTGTCGAATCTCGAAACGGTGTGATTCCTTTTAAGGTGTATGTGTCGGCAATTAGAGGCACATCAGTGACATTAGTGACGTGTTCGTTTCCCCCCTGCTGGCTACAACAGCAACAGTTCGTGCCACATTCGTGCCGATTCCGGACGTGGCGAATTGATTCATTTTTCATGAATGAATGTTCTTGCAATCCTTCAATCGTAACGTAACGCCGGTGTAAGAGAAACTCGCCAACCCTCAAAGGGTCACACACGTTGTGTAACATCATCGACACTCCGATCGTTGTTCGCACGCACGAAGCGATCACGATTAAGTAATCGATCAAACGAGGTGCGAGCCGCGATCGAACGCATCGGACACAACACTACTACGATGTGCAGCCAAGCACCGTGGCCCGTCCGGAAGGGTATCTTCCGTTCGACGGGTCAATCGGACTTTGTGCCAACGCGTACACCGAGTCCGGTGGTGGAGTTTCCACTGTCACCACCACCTCCTACCCAACCCGGCTCGTCCCCATCACCGCTCGGATCTTGCTCGAGCAAATCGACCAGCCCGGTTCATTCGCATCGCAATGGCATCACGCTGAATGTGGCCAGTCCACTGAACAGTCCGCGTGTCACAGTCGTCGAGAGTCCGCTCGGTAGTCCGGCTAGCGTCAGAACGACGTTCGAGATACCGATCGAAAGCGTTACCCAGGTGAGCGTTACAAGTTGTGGGGGAAAATGGTTAGAGACGAGAAATCCTGCGCGTCCTTGACCGTCGGTAAACAATGGGTCCAAAATAGATCCGTCGCTTGCTGTAGCGTTGGAAGAAATTGGAGGGATGATGGTCATCGTCGTCTACAAATAGAATATTTTATACCATTATTAACGGTCTCGTAGAAGTGAAATGTTCCACCAGCGAGTTGTTGCGGTACTGTTACTAGCATATGCGTGCGTGTTTTAGTTTTCGTTTACACACCAACACCACCACCACCACTATCATCTGGTGTAATGGTAAAATGCGCGCGTGTGTACTAAAAATAGGGCCAGAGACAGAGAGAGAGCAGGAGGCAAAAGCAACAAGAATCTGCCGTACAAGTGACGTACAAAAAATGGTACAAGCCTTCCTACTAATAGCAAACAATGTACGCCCCATCGTACGCGCATTCCGTCCACCAATTCTTGTCTTCTTGATGGGTTTTACGAGTTCCAAAAAAGTCCCAGCCGGGCCCGATATGACGTTATTTGGTTGATCGATAGCAGCACATTTACTGGTGACGGCTGGTTGATGAAGCAACACGGTCTTCTGCGATCCGGATTGTTTATACACAACACACACACAAGGTGTCCGTGCGCATGTGGTTCTAGATCTGGCTTTTTGTGGCAGCATCAGCAACATTTCTCTCTGAACTAATGGTAAAAGCAACGGAAGATGGGATCAAGATATGGGATGCGAATCGCTGTAATAAATAGAGCGATCTCTTATTTAGATTTTATAATCTGGGATGGCGATGGTATACGGTTCTGTATTCAAGGTGTGAAACGGACTGCGAATTCATAACTTACCGGACGTTACCTGTTGGGGAAGCATGCCTGAGGGAGCAAATTACATCATTAATTTAGTTTATTGTGCAAATATGTTTTACTTGCCTGTAAACACATGGGAAATGTGCTGTCTCATTTCTTTATCCTATCTGTAGTAGAACGGCTTATCGCCGTTTCCACCAGAGGGCGTCTCAAAGTCGGGTTCGCATTACTTTGGATTAAGTGCGACTAAACGGAGTACACCGCACAAACAGCAGTCAGTAGCAGTTAGACACATGTAACAATCAACGCTGGAGTGTGTGTGTTTCTGTTATCATTTGAAGTACTCTTTCGGTCCTATCTCTATCGCTTCGAACCGTCAACAGCGCTAATGTAGCTTGAAGCTAGTTTTATCCAGTGTCACTTCCTGTTTAGACCTATTTTTGGTGGCCTTTCATTGGCCTAATGATGATTCCCCATTAAGTACCACCCTGAATGGGACGCGTTGTTTGTGTGGAATGGTTTCATTTGTGATGTAAAGTTGTCAGAACGTGCCACACACACACACACACTCTGTGTGCATATTGGGGCCGATCGGTCGAGTGCTAATAAGAACGTCGCGTCGACGACTCTACGACGTTGCAACACACTTCACCGCGCATGAAAATCCGATAAAGCACTCGTTACTCGTTTGCAGTGGGCAGATTCAATACGTCGTAGATAGCTTATCTGATTGTAACGTTTCATCACACTCTCATCTCTCTCTCTCTCTCTCTCTCGAAAACAGGAAGCCCGATCGGTGAAAATGGGTGATTTCCAGCAGGCGGAGGCAAACAACATTGCAGCCCACAGTCGCAAAGTACAGAGCGATCACTTCAGGTGCGTACAAAACACGCGGTCCGGTCCGGATTTCTCGACACTAACATTCTTATTTTCTCTCTTGTCTAAATTTTAGTGCGGAAAACAAAGCAATCTCGCAGGCCCAACAAAAGCAAACGGTTTCGTCGAGCGGTATCTTTAACCAGGAAAAGCACGTCTCCTCCACCACCCAGTCCACCTTTACGATGTCCAACACGAGCACCATCAGTTCGTCCTCCCAGATGAGCACCCTGTCGTCGTCGTCCTCGTCCGCCATGAACGGTATGCCGTGTGTGTTTCTGTTATCATTTGAAGTACTCTTTCGGTCCTATCTCTATCGCTTCGAACCGTCAACAGCGCTAATGTAGCTTGAAGCTAGTTTTATCCAGTGTCACTTCCTGTTTAGACCTATTTTTGGTGGCCTTTCATTGGCCTAATGATGATTCCCCATTAAGTACCACCCTGAATGGGACGCGTTGTTTGTGTGGAATGGTTTCATTTGTGATGTAAAGTTGTCAGAACGTGCCACACACACACACACACTCTGTGTGCATATTGGGGCCGATCGGTCGAGTGCTAATAAGAACGTCGCGTCGACGACTCTACGACGTTGCAACACACTTCACCGCGCATGAAAATCCGATAAAGCACTCGTTACTCGTTTGCAGTGGGCAGATTCAATACGTCGTAGATAGCTTATCTGATTGTAACGTTTCATCACACTCTCATCTCTCTCTCTCTCTCTCTCTCGAAAACAGGAAGCCCGATCGGTGAAAATGGGTGATTTCCAGCAGGCGGAGGCAAACAACATTGCAGCCCACAGTCGCAAAGTACAGAGCGATCACTTCAGGTGCGTACAAAACACGCGGTCCGGTCCGGATTTCTCGACACTAACATTCTTATTTTCTCTCTTGTCTAAATTTTAGTGCGGAAAACAAAGCAATCTCGCAGGCCCAACAAAAGCAAACGGTTTCGTCGAGCGGTATCTTTAACCAGGAAAAGCACGTCTCCTCCACCACCCAGTCCACCTTTACGATGTCCAACACGAGCACCATCAGTTCGTCCTCCCAGATGAGCACCCTGTCGTCGTCGTCCTCGTCCGCCATGAACGGTATGCTGGGTGATGAGTTTCCCTCGTTCGAAGACTTTGAACGGTTGGGCAATACGCCGGAAGAGATCGATAACACGATCATGAAGTACTCGAAGCATTTGGCAAGCTACGTACAGAATCTGCAACAGTCGGAGCAGCTCAAGAAGGCGCCAACGTTGCTGGACCACATGAACGAAATCATTCGCCGAGCGTGGGCCGTACCGACGCACGGACACGAGCTCGGTGCTAGTCTGTGTGACACGCTGCGCAACACCGGCGGGCTCGATATATTGATGCGAAACTGTATGGATAACGATTCGGAGGTACAGTTCTCATCGGCACGGTTGCTGGAACAGTGCCTTACGACGGAGAATCGAACGCACGTGGTTAAGAATGGGCTGGACAAGGTGGTAAATGTGGCGTGCGTTTGTACCCGCAACAATGCGACGGATCATTCGCGCGTTGGCACCGGTATACTGGAGCATCTGTTCAAGCACAGCGAAGACACCTGCTCGAACGTCATTCGGCTCGGTGGTTTAGATGCGGTACTGTTCGAGTGCCGTAAGAACGACGTAGAAACGTTACGGCACTGTGCGGGTGCGCTGGCAAATCTGTCGCTGTACGGTGGATCTGAAAATCAGGAAGCTATGATAAATCGGAAAGTTCCGTCCTGGTTGTTCCCGCTAGCTTTCCACAACGACGAAAACATTAAGTACTACGCCTGCCTAGCGATCGTGGTGTTGGTAGCGAACAAGGAAATCGAAGCCGAGGTGATAAAGTCCGGTACGCTGAATCTAGTGGAACCGTTCGTAACGACACACAATCCATCGGAGTTTGCGAAATCGAATCTAGCGCACGCCCACGGTCAAAGCAAACATTGGTTACAGCGGCTAGTTCCGGTGTTGAGTTCAAAGCGCGAAGAAGCACGCAACCTGGCCGCATTCCACTTCTGTATGGAGGCGGGCATTAAGAAAGAGCAAGGGAATACGAACATTTTCAAAGAGATTGGAGCGATCGAACCACTGATCAGGGTGGCAAGCTCACCGAACGCGATTGCATCGAAGTTTGCCGCACAGGCGTTACGGTTGATCGGGGAGGAAGTACCGCACAAACTGTCGCAACAGGTGCCCCTGTGGTCGACGGAAGATGTACGAGAATGGGTGAAGCAGATTGGGTTCGGGGAGTACGAGCAGAGCTTTTACGACTCGAAGGTGGACGGAGATTTGTTGCTGCAGATGCAAGATTGCAATCTGTGCAACGATATTGGTATGAAGAATGGAATCTTAAGGATACGATTTTTACGAGAGCTGCAGAACTTGAAGAAAATGGCCGATTATAGTTCGCGGGACCCGGATGGTCTGCATGCGTTCCTGAGCCGGATTGGACCGGAATACACGATATACACGTACACGATGTTAAACGCCGGGGTGGACATTGAATCGTTGAGGACGTTGGATGAGGATCAGCTGACGGCCACTTGTGGCATCACGAACGCTATCCATCGGTCCCGCATACTGCAGGTGATTAAGATGAACGAATCGATACCATCGTTCCGGTCGGAGCAAAGCACGGAAAAGAGTTTGGACGTGTTTGTGAGCTATCGGCGAAGCAATGGGTCACAGTTGGCGAGTTTGCTGAAGGTGCACCTGGAGCTGCGCGGATTCTCGGTGTTTATCGATGTGGAACGGCTCGAGGCAGGCAAGTTTGATAACAATCTGCTGCAGAGCATCCGTCACGCCAGACACTTCCTGCTGGTGCTGACGCCAGATGCATTGAATCGCTGTGTGGATGATGTCGAGTGTAAGGATTGGGTTCATCGGGTATGTATGATGATGATGGAGCGCCAATTCAAATCTTCTCTCCCACGGGTCATCTAATGAAGGTGTTTCTTTTGCGCTTTTTTTTAGGAAATTGTCGCAGCCCTCAACTCTGAGTGTAACATTATCCCGATCATCGATAACTTCCAGTGGCCCGAACCGGAAAAGTTGCCCGAAGATATGCGCGGTGTATGCCATTTCAATGGGATACGCTGGATCCACGACTATCAGGACGCTTGTGTGGACAAAGTGGAAAGGTGAGCTAGCGGTGGCTTGTAGCATATAATAAGGAGCATGTGACTGTAACCACTAGGTGTAAAACAAAACACACA
>KZ062252.1:39906-84916 GCA_002091835.1 Anopheles maculatus
GAGTACGAGCAGAGCTTTTACGACTCGAAGGTGGACGGAGATTTGTTGCTGCAGATGCAAGATTGCAATCTGTGCAACGATATTGGTATGAAGAATGGAATCTTAAGGATACGATTTTTACGAGAGCTGCAGAACCTGAAGAAAATGGCCGATTATAGTTCGCGGGACCCGGATGGTCTGCATGCGTTCCTGAGCCGGATTGGACCGGAATACACGATATACACGTACACGATGTTAAACGCCGGGGTGGACATTGAATCGTTGAGGACGTTGGATGAGGATCAGCTGACGGCCACTTGTGGCATCACGAACGCTATCCATCGGTCCCGCATACTGCAGGTGATTAAGATGAACGAATCGATACCATCGTTCCGGTCGGAGCAAAGCACGGAAAAGAGTTTGGACGTGTTTGTGAGCTATCGGCGAAGCAATGGGTCACAGTTGGCGAGTTTGCTGAAGGTGCACCTGGAGCTGCGCGGATTCTCGGTGTTTATCGATGTGGAACGGCTCGAGGCAGGCAAGTTTGATAACAATCTGCTGCAGAGCATCCGTCACGCCAGACACTTCCTGCTGGTGCTGACGCCAGATGCATTGAATCGCTGTGTGGATGATGTCGAGTGTAAGGATTGGGTTCATCGGGTATGTATGATGATGATGGAGCGCCAATTCAAATCTTCTCTCCCACGGGTCATCTAATGAAGGTGTTTCTTTTGCGCTTTTTTTTAGGAAATTGTCGCAGCCCTCAACTCTGAGTGTAACATTATCCCGATCATCGATAACTTCCAGTGGCCCGAACCGGAAAAGTTGCCCGAAGATATGCGCGGTGTATGCCATTTCAATGGGATACGCTGGATCCACGACTATCAGGACGCTTGTGTGGACAAAGTGGAAAGGTGAGCTAGCGGTGGCTTGTAGCATATAATAAGGAGCATGTGACTGTAACCACTAGGTGTAAAACAAAACACACACCCACACACATTTCTGTGACTAAGTTCTGTATCGATTTCGGTTCTGTTTTTAACTTGTTGAGTCTGAAAAATTTCGTTTTCTTGTGTCTGCTAACATCACAACGCTCACGTTCATTGCAAATGCACCAGTTTGATTACGAAACAAAAAGGGCTGATAATATCGATCAAAAAGCCACTAAGCAAGGATCTTCTAGATTCCTTCGTTACGTTTCCTTTTGCATGATTTAAATTCGTTCGCTTTTATTTCATTACCTGTTTTGCGATCGTATCGTTACGGCGAACAGCCGTGTGTGATGTGAATGATGCATATAAAACATTCCCCTTTTTCTTTTCCGGCCAACCCAATCTCTTCCCTTCTCAGGTACATTAGAAATACCACTAACCATAACAATCGCTCAAACTCTGCGCATAGACATAGCTAAGCTGACACTAAAACGCCGCTAATTGTGCGCCAGCAGCTAAGCCGCAATCGTTCGCCGGCCAGCCGAATGAAGACCCAAACTTGCATCGATCTCAGAAACCGAAAAAGGCTACTCTCAACTCTCAGCTGTGCGCTTTTTAGAAATACATGTCAGGGAATGGGGGAGAGGACCTCTAGAAGCCAATAGGAAGAAAAGGACCCTTCACTTCTGTGTGTGTGTGTTGGCTTGCGGTGTTGTGATTTTGTGTTCTGGCGTGGCGGTGTGCTAACGAACTTCATCATGCGTGTGTCTGTGTGTGTGTGACGTGCGCGTGAAAGGGGTTTTGGGGCGTGAATGTGCATGGGTGCAATGGGAAAATAGATGGGTGGGAGAAGCTATCTAAAGGACACAGCCCTGTAAGCATCAATCGCGGAAAGGTGAGCCCCCAAAATGGCATGAACTCCCTTTTATTACTAAAACACAATTTTGCATGAAGTTTTTAGTTTGTTTGAACTCCCCCCCCATAGCAGAGGTCTACGGACGCTTGGTTCTGTAGGTCGTTTACAAGTAGTTTAACACTCTTTAAACCTTGTAATTTCCCCCCCCTCTTCGGTTGTCCTTCGCCTATCCTTCCTATCTATTAAGTTTTTAGTTTACTTTTCTTCTCACTTAAACCGTTTCATGTAATGAGTATTAATTGTTTTCCTTTTTCTGTTTCCCTCGTGCCCGATTCGTGCAGGTTCATGCGAGCAGAAACCAATGGTCGCGGAGGGATGATGGATCACGGTAGCAGACTGCACAGCCGCCAGCCAGGCGATGCGACACCTTCGTCCGCCATCTACCAGCGCATGCACAGTAACGATTCGGGCAAGAGCAGCGACAAAGAAAACAGCCGTAACCTCGAATGACTAGATGCCCCTTCAGTTGCCAATCAGCTGCCCCCGGTTCAATCGTCGTTAGGTTCGACCGGGTCGCTAAACGGTTCGCCGTGTGCCATCCCAACTACAAACCCTCATCCACCACGGTACTACTCCTCGTTGGCCCAACTGTACCGCAAATCGTCAAGCCCGGCACGGCAAGGCCCAACGGGTGGCAGTGGTGGCCGTGGTGCTGCGGCACGTTATGCCAAAACGAGCCGTGGCATTCCCGGTGGAATGAACTCGTTGCCGCGATTGCTAAATCCTCGAGCGACGTCCGAGCTACGGCGAAGCTCTGCGGCCGGGTTGAACGTAGTTTCGCAGCGTCCACCATTGCCTCCGAAGATTGAGCTGCGTAGTCACAGCTACGATGGACTGCTGGACGATGCGGCTAGCTTGCAGAGGCGCGGCAAGGCGACGGTAGATTCGACCGCGACCAAGGCAACACCGGCAACTGAAGGGAATGATCGAGTAGATGGGCGAACAATGATGATGCCTCCAACCCATCAAGAAGAAGCGGTAAAAGAGCCGCAAATAACCCGGAAGGTAGCGCCCGGAACGGAAGCTTCGATTACGAAGAGCAAAAACAGACGATCTCGTAGTATGGACGATTTGTTTGATGATGGTGCCGATGGACCGGGTGGTGAGTGTAACTACCTCGACAACACACAAAGCATGGAAACGTTGCTAGAACCTGGTTCGCCTACCTCCACGACGGGGGAGTGTCCCCCGGAGACGCCAGAAACGCCGGTCTGTTCGATGGGAGGAAACATCTGCCTTAATCGACGTTTCGTGCGCGAAGATACAAACGATTCTCAGCCTGGCTCGCAAGAACAGCTGTGCGAGAAGGAAACGATCACCGTCGATAGTACACCCCGGATCCGGAATCCCCGGCAGGAGGAAACCGATAGTGATGCACCGGAAACGGAAGGCCAAAAAACGCGTGACGATGATGGGGAAGATGACATCCAATCGACTCACTCGTCCGTCACGTCTTCTTCGCTCGGATCAACGGCGTCCGGTGAGAGGGGTGGAGCGCCCAAGAAAGCACCGAAACCACTGATCAACCGGTACGTGAAGAAGGTGAAATCGTTTATGAAAATGTAGCACACACCACCATCATCAGCTCGCTCTCGAATAAGTAGTTAGTATTAGTGCGACAACAAGCAAAAAAACAAACAAAATCGAATCAGTCACCGCCACGATGATAGATATTGGTTGGCGGTGTGCTTCCTTTGTGATCTATTACTGGATGAGAGAGACGGAGAGAGAGAAAAAGAGAGAGGAAAGAAGGATAGTAGAATATTTAAACGCAACCTTCTCCACTGCGATCCCCACTATTTAAAAGCCATTTTGTTATGCGGTTTTTTTTTTAATTTGCTTAATGCTGTTGCTTAAGCGCAGGCCCTATAGGGACAGGCAGAATAGTTTGGTAGATTTATTTAATGTTTTAATCCGTTTTTGTTTTTCTTTTACGCGGACAATCAGCACGGTCGCAACAGTGGTCTGAGATAGAATTTTAAAATCGTTCCATTAAGCTCTTAGTACGTAAGGGAGAAGTTGGACGAAGAAAGCATACACAGCAAAACACACACACATATGTAAGCTTAAAGTACCGATGTAGCGTTTAACTACCATTTCGATGTATTTTTGTCGTCTTAATTTAAATCTATTGCTACTATACTTTAGCTACTATTACTACTACTACTACTACTACCACCACCACTACGATTACTACTACTTACACCATTGTGATTAGTTTCGCGCATCATCGAACATGTTCCGAGTGCGCGGAATGTTGGAAACGTTGTAAAATATATTATTTAGACTTTAAGGGTACTCTCCCACCCCTCCTTACTTGAGTCCCTCTCCCTCTCTCCCCCCCCCACATACACCACCATCAAAGTATCTGTAACCGGTAGTAATTGTTCGTGTGTAGCCGTATAAAATGTCTTTGCGCGATGTTAATATTCCTTTTCTCTAGGTCCGCTTTTACGATGTAAATATGCGATTTTATTCAAAAACGACATTCAACGCACACACACACACACTACAGACAAAGAGCAGAGACCAGTATCCTTTTTGCATCAGCCTTTTTGTCCTTTAGCGAACCATTATGACCTCTTATGAAAATGCATGGAAAACAAACAAACAAAACAAGTGCTTTAAAACTGTGTTAAACCGTTTCGCGGTGTGCGTGAGTGACCGCGAGAGAGGAGAAGAAACAAAAAAACGACAACAACACGCAAATTGTATGTGTTTTTTTTTAACTTAAGCTATGTCAATAAAGCAAAACGTAAAAAACTCACAGCGATGAAGGTTTCTTTTTTAAGTTAAAATGTTGTTAACTGTAAGATAATACGTATTTTTTTGAAAATTTGAGAAATTCGTTTATTTTTTTGCTTTAATTCTACAATCTATTTCAATTTTGCACTTCTTTCTAAGAATGCTTTAAAGGCGTTTTTAGTATCAGTAGTTCATGATACAAGACATCAAGCTGGTCCCACCAAACAATTACATATGAGGAAACCTCTAAGCCTGATTTGGATGACAGAAGAAAATGACCCAGAAATTCAACAGTCGTATGAACTGATCCTCCAGCATGTTGCAATCGACTGTGGGCAGGGCAACTACCTAAAAGATGAAGAACCAATATCACCTCGTTATGATGCGAAATTACTAGAAAAGAGAGGATACGCCTTATCAATCAAACATCAAATGACGATCAATAACCAAGCGTTCCCTTCAATAAGATCCTTACATGACAGGAGTACTAAGTTCGTAAAGTCCCGCTCAAGGAATCCCGCCTTCCGAGAGATTTTATCTCCCTTGTCGTCCAAGATCCACTGCATCCAAAGCCCTTAAACTGGACCAACTGTCTTCTCCTAATACCTAGATTCCTTCCATATTCCTTCCATATGCCTTAAGCCACAATTAGCTTAGTAGTTTTCTTGCAAACATTTGTTTTTTCTCACGAAACAGCACATCCCTCAACTTCAATTCCAATCTCGTATTAATATCGATCGGACGAGCCTCGAATAAATAAACAATCCCCATCCATCCAATGCGTGCTTCCTTCCTAACAAATCCCACCCAAAATGCATTGCAATAAATGCAACCATTGCATCCGGAGCCCCATTCCCAGACCCAAAGACGCTTCTCTTTGCGCCTATTCATGCCATACCACACACGAAGCAATGCACTTTATCCTGGCATCGGAGGCTGCATCGGAAGTTTCCGATCGGTTCCACCAAGCCCGCGAGTTCATTAACTTTATTGCCCATTCGCAGGCATATACATATGCGGACACAGGCAAGCAAACTTCCCGCCGAAGCCACTTCTTCAGAGGGGATGCAATAACGGAATAGCCTCACAATTTTCGGCTCACCGGCTTTGTTTATCGAAAAACAAATCATCAACCAAACGGGCAAAGCCGGGAATGTAAACAAGAGCCTTGCAACAAACCGCATCAGCAAAGCAGTTGGCTCGTGCCAATGTGTGCCCTGTTCCGTTCGGTTGGTCCTGTCCAAGTAATTCGATCACTTTCAATCGGTTTTGGGAGAAGCAAAAATGTTTCTTACCCAAAACACAAAATTCCGGATGTTCCAAGATTCTAATATACACCGGCAGTTTTTGCTGACATTCCCGCTGTGTGTGCACGCGCGCGCGCCCAAGAGCTTTGAAAATAAATAAATACAAACGTCGTATTTTCTCAACAAACGGTACTCGGTAAACAACAGTGATTTTGTTTTCGTCTCGGGCTTGGGTTCCCGGTACCGGTGCTTGTGTGCGAGACTCTTCAAAAGGGTTTAGAGGGACAGACTGTTTTTTGTTTTTTTGAAACTGCAAGAAACATGGTTTAGAATAATTTTATGACCTTGCGCGCGTTCGGACCAATGTTTTGCTTTTTCCTTTACACCAAAACATTATGCAATGAGATGCTGCGAGAGAAGAGGGAACAACGGAGGTAGGGTGAGGCGTGGAGATTGTTTGCCGAGTGGAACAGCAGGTTGCAACCTTTGTGTATTATTGCGTGGGGAGAGTGTGATCCACGTAGAAATAGGTTGGGATAGGTAAGTATTTCGTTGTTGAATGAATACATGCAGTCACAGGAAGTAACGTATGAATCCGGTGTGATCGTTCCATGACTATGGGATTGTACAGGAATTCAGTACAAATACCACTTTTTGAATACTATTGCTGCAGATTTACATCGTTGGAGGAAGATCTAAGACAGTCTAGATTTGGAGGACCCCCCAGATATGTCGAGAGCGCTGTATCTCCGAACAAACAACAAGCTAAGAAGTTTCGCATTCCTTGATGGACCTTGATGTGTTAGAATGCTCTTGGAATGCTCCGATCAATTTAAACAGAGGCATAGGATAACAGGTAACCAACATTGTCTTAAACAGTGGCGAATCTAGACTAGAGGAAGAATTTTTGGCAGTGATTCTGAGCATCGCCTGTGAAACATTCAAGCCACCCTGCATTACCGGTAGAACCCATTGGAGGTGACTGTCGTGAAACGAATAAGACACGCCATGCTCCGATGGGCTGACTATGTCCAGAGAATTCCATATCGACAGAGAAGACTTGGTAAGGCCCAAATTAAGATGGAGTGATGGTGTTGATGCGTACGCCCAAACTTCCGGGATATTGCGTTATAGAACGTGAAGCGATTGCGTCTAATAAGTATGTACCATAACAAGATTCTTTACACAACAGGACCTTGCGACTTTAAGGCCTTTTCACAGACAGAGTCTCTTGGTAGATGAGATTTCATGGATAATAAGGTTTCTTGGGCGAAGTTTCAGAGATTTTCTGAGAAAGCTGATAACTTGGTAGATGAAACTGGGCATAACGTAGACTCTTAACATATTGGTCATTCCATTCAGTTAAAAGAACTGGCTGGATAAAGAGGCATCAACTACGCAGTCTTGTGACAACTCCAAACTCGACACAACCTCTGCCCGTTTGTTCTGTTGCGAATGATAATCTAAGTATGCTGTGACTTTTACTTCAATGGTTGCTTCAATCCTTAATTTTTAACCGAGACACTGGCGCTGTGCGTGACTCGCAATACCTTCAATTGATCTCATATTGTTGGTGCCCTCAACTACTCTTCTCTTCATTCTTGGCCTGCTCCTAGGAAGCACGTCTAGCAGACATTTTCTGGTGTCCACTCCCGGCTACATCCGATCCCCGATCAGGTCTGAAGCAACTTAATCCAGTCAACGAGCTCGCTGTGCTCCTCTACGCCTCTTGCCGACGAGGGTCGCTGACGAGCATCTTCCTGACAGAGCATGAGTCCGGCATCCTTATCACGTACCCCAACCAGCGAATCCTTCCGGCTTTGGCAACCGTCAGGATGTCTGCACCGCTAGCTTGTGGTTCAGTCTCATGCCAGCTGTATCAGTGCGCTCTCAACTACTTATCAACTATCATTAGAATTATTAGGACCTGATTGAGAATCAGAAGCTGGACATAACTTTTGCTAACTTGGGTCTATCAAAACTTCACATAACAATCAACGTCTAATGAAATTCGAAGACTCTGTGGGATTAAAGAGAACTTATTAAAGAGACTGAGATTAAAGAGACTGTGGGATTAAAGAGAATAATCCACGACATAGTTACACCATTTCCTCAAGTAGGCAATCTGATGATGACCATGACCAGAAGTGACTGATGTTCATGACGAGAATCTCTGATATCAGAAGGAAGCGTCAACATCATTCGTTAGCTCGTTAGTTGGATCAAATGGAGATGATCCTGTCGAACATCGTGAACAGTCTTTAATAGAGGACCCCAACTTTGAATCAAGTTTTCTTTAAACCTTTTCAAGAGCATCACCTCATCCACGAATAAGAAGAACTGGCTGTAGGCGATTAAAACGAAAAACGATGTCCATAGATCTTCTAGAAAAATGTCATCCATTCCTTGAAATGCTATTTCCTCCCATCCAGTGGTGCACACCTTTTGCTTCGCCGAAACAATATCAAATGAAAATTCCCCATAAAATGACGTCCCATTCCCGTAGACGGTAGTTTAAACGCTAAATGCGTGCGGCATTCAACCTTCCTAGCTAAATATTATCTTTCCCTTACAAGTGGTCGTCACCGATGTCCTTTTTTTTTTTTTTGGTGTCCCAACCAAAACCTCATAACGATAAAAATAACAACGTTTAAAATCGCTTGAAAAGAAATAAAAATTGAACATAAACAAATGGAGGATGAAGCGTATTTTCTCCATCGAAACCACCGGACCAAACGTCAGTATATAGGGCCCGTGAGATCAATCGATCGAGTGGGCTGTGAATGTTTACATTTCATTCCACTTGCTCTCGTTTTCTCTCTCGCACACTCGCTTTCTGTCACCAAGGAAACAACACAAGACAGCTCGGAATGGGACCGATTTGAAGGAAACACTTGAAAGGATCGAAAACTTGTCCACTCTCCGTTCATTTATTAATTACCATCTTTCTACCTTTTTTTTCTATTTTCTTTCCTAAACCACTTGACAGTTTCCAAGCGTTTTTTTGTTGTAGTGGGAAAACCCCCCCGGGTAGAATCCAGAAAGCTGCAGTGTCATAATTTGCGTACGCTGTTAACATTCTCACACGGCTTTTCGCTGTGGAAGTGGAGAGAATCGTTAAAACGATTTTAAAAGTTAATACCCTTTCATTTCTCTCGCCCCCGGATTGGCATTAACTTTCGACGAGATTAAAGAAATTTCGCTTCTTCGGTCTTTGGCAAAAAAATTTCCCACCTTTGTTGCGCTAATCACCAGCTTCGGAGAGCCAGGAGTGCAAAAACAAAAACAGGAAAAGGAAAAAAATTAAAAACAACACTTGTCCTCCATTTTGCTCGCAACGATCGAACAGGTAGCTTGGCTAAAGGAAACGATCGATGCAACGCAGACTCTGGACTGGCCACAGATAAAAAGGGTCACAACAACAACACACACACACACACACACACACAAAAAGCGTGACATAAGTGTTGACACAAGAGCCTTCATTTATGAAAAGAAAACATCATCATCGAGCAGCATCCTTTCGCCAGAAACCCGTCTGGCTGCTGATGGGAAAAAAGGTGACTTATCAAAATAGTTGGCCCTTATCGATGTGTGTGTGTGTGTCTGTCAACGTGTCAGGGTGCCAAAAATAACACTCCAACACACTGTCCAACGGTGTGACCGTCAGGTGGATAAGATGTCCCTGTTTTTTGTTGCTGTCTCTGTGTCCCTGTCAGTGAAGGTTAAGAAAACCGAAACAATAACAAAACTCGTTGTGGTTCAGTCTCATGCCAGCTGTATCAGTGCGCTCTCAACTACTTATCAACTATCATTAGAATTATTAGGACCTGATTGAGAATCAGAAGCTGGACATAACTTTTGCTAACTTGGGTCTATCAAAACTTCACATAACAATCAACGTCTAATGAAATTCGAAGACTCTGTGGGATTAAAGAGAACTTATTAAAGAGACTGAGATTAAAGAGACTGTGGGATTAAAGAGAATAATCCACGACATAGTTACACCATTTCCTCAAGTAGGCAATCTGATGATGACCATGACCAGAAGTGACTGATGTTCATGACGAGAATCTCTGATATCAGAAGGAAGCGTCAACATCATTCGTTAGCTCGTTAGTCGAATCAAATGGAGATGGTCCTGTCGAACATCGTGAACAGTCTTTAATAGAGGACCCCAACTTTGAATCAAGTTTTCTTTAAACCTTTTCAAGAGCATCACCTCATCCACGAATAAGAAGAACTGGCTGTAGGCGATTAAAACGAAAAACGATGTCCATAGATCTTCTAGAAAAATGTCATCCATTCCTTGAAATGCTATTTCCTCCCATCCAGTGGTGCACACCTTTTGCTTCGCCGAAACAATATCAAATGAAAATTCCCCATAAAATGACGTCCCATTCCCGTAGACGGTAGTTTAAACGCTAAATGCGTGCGGCATTCAACCTTCCTAGCTAAATATTATCTTTCCCTTACAAGTGGTCGTCACCGATGTCCTTTTTTTTTTTTTTGGTGTCCCAACCAAAACCTCATAACGATAAAAATAACAACGTTTAAAATCGCTTGAAAAGAAATAAAAATTGAACATAAACAAATGGAGGATGAAGCGTATTTTCTCCATCGAAACCACCGGACCAAACGTCAGTATATAGGGCCCGTGAGATCAATCGATCGAGTGGGCTGTGAATGTTTACATTTCATTCCACTTGCTCTCGTTTTCTCTCTCGCACACTCGCTTTCTGTCACCAAGGAAACAACACAAGACAGCTCGGAATGGGACCGATTTGAAGGAAACACTTGAAAGGATCGAAAACTTGTCCACTCTCCGTTCATTTATTAATTACCATCTTTCTACCGTTTTTTTTTCTATTTTCTTTCCTAAACCACTTGACAGTTTCCAAGCGTTTTTTTGTTGTAGTGGGAAAACCCCCCCGGGTAGAATCCAGAAAGCTGCAGTGTCATAATTTGCGTACGCTGTTAACATTCTCACACGGCTTTTCGCTGTGGAAGTGGAGAGAATCGTTAAAACGATTTTAAAAGTTAATACCCTTTCATTTCTCTCGCCCCCGGATTGGCATTAACTTTCGACGAGATTAAAGAAATTTCGCTTCTTCGGTCTTTGGCAAAAAAATTTCCCACCTTTGTTGCGCTAATCACCAGCTTCGGAGAGCCAGGAGTGCAAAAACAAAAACAGGAAAAGGAAAAAAATTAAAAACAACACTTGTCCTCCATTTTGCTCGCAACGATCGAACAGGTAGCTTGGCTAAAGGAAACGATCGATGCAACGCAGACTCTGGACTGGCCACAGATAAAAAGGGTCACAACAACAACACACACACACACACACACACACAAAAAGCGTGACATAAGTGTTGACACAAGAGCCTTCATTTATGAAAAGAAAACATCATCATCGAGCAGCATCCTTTCGCCAGAAACCCGTCTGGCTGCTGATGGGAGAAAAAGGTGACTTATCAAAATAGTTGGCCCTTATCAATGTGTGTGTCAACGTGTCAGGGTGCCAAAAATAACACTCCAACACACTGTCCAACGGTGTGACCGTCAGGTGGATAAGATGTCCCTGTTTTTTGTTGCTGTCTCTGTGTCCCTGTCAGTGAAGGTTAAGAAAACCGAAACAATAACAAAACTCGCAAACAAATTGTGCAGATGCGCGAAAGACTTTCAACATTATTGGGTGTTATTTTTCTACCAAGAAAATGCGATTAAAACTGAAACACTAATGAGTTTAGGAGCAGGCTTCACCAATCTTTTGACTTTTCTTGAAGTCCCCCTTTTCTCTCTCTCTAATAGGCTTAACAAAAAGGCAAAGATTTCGAAATGCATAAATTAATGCCGGACATTTTCTTCCCCCTATTTTCACCTGCACCCACCGGGAGGTTTTTCAGGACGTTTTCCAACACAAACTGGCGCCAACCAGTTCACACACCAGGAGCCAACCCAGTTCCCCCCTACCGATATCGATTATTTACGAGGAAATTATGATTTTCAGTTCCAAATGGCAGGAGGGCTCGACGGTTTGAAAAGCAATTTCCTTCCATTAAAATCTCACCCTCAATCGTCTATTCTGGAATAAACCCTTTTTTTTCCTTTCCTTCTAATCGCCAAGCGATTGATATAACGATCGCTCATTCGGGCAACGGATTGGGCGTGAAAATATTTACGACCCAAGCGCGATGGAGAGATGTGGCACCGGGGCACGGGGATATTTAGGTCACCTTTTCCGAGCTGGATGGATGGCCTTGGTTTACGGTTTAATTGTGGTTTCGATTGAAGATAAAAGGCAATCTGTGTGTGTTTGTGTAAGTTACTTTGAAGGAAAACTTTTGCTTAAGATATGATAAAATATTTTTACATGTAAAATTGGGGTATTTATTGAGAATTATTGTTGTATGTTCTCACTTTTAACCAGAAGTTATCTAATTCCATTTGAAAATATTTCGTAAAAGACTCAAACCAATCCTTAAATTGCTTGACAATTCCTTCCAACAATTTCTAGTCCTTGACAGAACTTCGACGAACGCATCTGTTTTGAGAATAAAACAGAAACTTATAAATATGCGTAAGAAAAGTTTTTCAAGCGTTTTTAGCATCCTTTAATACCATTTTTAAGGTAAAACTATCAAAAATCTTTCTCTAGATCATGAAAACTTCATTGCAATGATTGAAAGACGTTTAAAAAATATAAAAATTGATTCAAATTTTATTTACCCATTAAAGATCTGTAGATGCTTGTTGTGTTAAAATTGGAATTAACACAAACACAAGATTTATCTAAATAAAACATTAAATTATTCATATTAAAGGCGTGTTTTTGTAGCGAAAAACACATTGCTATAATGTTTTAAAAATGATACAAAAATAGTTAAATTACATGAATTTTCAGTCTAATAGTTAACTTATTAGAATATTATTTGTATACGTCTGTTTAGGTTTTGTGTATTATACTCGAAAAATAGTTCTTTGGGACGGTATAATACTGCCATTGAAAATGGGAATGAAATTATATCAAAAACCTTCCCACCTTACTAGATACAGAGGGTTATTGAACCTTAGTAGGTGCCGCAGGCCAAATCCAATCCCCAATCCAATCCTGTCAGCTTGGAAAAACGTTGAAAACCAACCATAATAATGTCGGCTTCATATCCGCCTGAAGCTAAAGGATGCCCTTCCCTGTAGCACTGTAGAGCGCACACACACACACACGCATACTCCCAGTGAAAGTGTTCTTGATTCTGAGAACAGTTTTTATACCAGAAAGGCTAGAAATGCTAACTGTATACGAGTAAAGTTGGTAGAAACCGCGTGTAAAAGCTTTAACATACAAAGAAAAAACGGGAAAATCGAACTCAAAACGATTTGCCTCAATTAGATAAAGCATCAATAAAACCGGCTTCTCACGGATGTCATATCAGCGCCACCCATACATACGGTGGCGGTGGTTAAAAATAACACACCTTCACGTACGAACAAAGATGGCACACGGTTGTCATGGTGATAACAAACGGCGATGCGATCGACGATTGTCAGTGCTGTCAGCGGTGCCATATTGTTCCAAATAATTTCCCGGCCCAGCGCAGAGCCCAATGTGGATGTGCTTTTATCGGTGACGGCGTACATTCATTCCCATATATTGCTGCACTTTAATCTGCTTATGTATCGGCCCTTGTGTCTGGCTGGCTGGCTCCATATCACATGCTTTTCGTGGAAAGAGAAAGGTTTTCCCCCCCATTTTTCCACCTTTGACATTAAGCCTACGCGCAAGCGAGTGTGTGTCCTCTGGCTGATAAGTGATGATTGTACCGACCGCCCAGACATGGTGTGATGGGTTTATCTGTGTATGCATGCGGCGACTACCACACGGGAGCTCGGTACTCCCGTCCCGACCTTAACTCGATCGATCGATTCTACAGAGGCTTTTTTGTGCTTGTGTGCTTCCAAAGCTTTTGGTGGCCACCTTTCCCAGCATTTTCTGCGGGTAGTGTAAAATATATAACAATTGTACGTAGAAAAGCAACGCCCTCAGGTATGGCAACTGTTCGACAGCAACCAATCGAACTGTGGCTGGCATCTTCCTTCTACCGAGATCATCTCTTTCTTTGATTGATATTCTACGATGAAAGACAGGGTTCCTAATTAGGATATCTGAATCAGTATAGGCGTCAGCTTGATAAATGTAGGTTTCTGAAAGTTTTTCAGGCAATCGTTTAGGAGTTTTGGATTAGAATTTAACTAGTATTTAGTGGAAAATGTACAATAGCCAATGAGTCACACAGTCGTGGTTAAATAATAATACTAATTAATATAACAAATCAGTTATTTATACCCAAAGCTGCAGCTTTGTAACCCCATCTTGTGACTTAACATATTAAGTAGACAAATCACTGTTTTCTCGCGTTTACAATAACCCAAACACACCACGAATTTAATAAATCCTTGTTCTAATTAACCATCGTTGCCAATTTTAACGACAATGGGTACCTAATCCAATTCATTTGTATGTGTTTTGACGTTTTGTGGCCAATATGCTTCTAGCTTTCCATATAAAAATTCAGAATTAAATTCGAGCAGATACTCCTGAAAAAAGCAATAACAAAATAACATAGACGTTGAATTACGCGCAAGGGTGCTGGCTGCCAACCGGTCATACTACAGCCTGAGGAATCTTCTCCACTCAAAATACCTGTCGCGACGGACAAAGCCGGGACTGTATAGAACCTGTATACTCCCAGTGCTCACTTACGCCTCTGAGATATGAACTTTCTCATCATCATTCTTGGCCTAACGACCTCTTAGGTCTTGGCTGCCTTTTCTGACTTACTAGACTTATTGTTACCGCATAGTTGGATAGTCAGTCCTCACTCTGGAGGAACGGCCCAGATGAGACTTGAACCCCGGTCCTGCCGTGGTAAGACCGGCGGCACTGTCGCATCTACCACCGGGCCGCCCCGAATATGGACTTTCTATTTCAGTTCAATTGCTGCGACTGTTTGACGGGAAATAGTTTAAAATTATCACATTTTCAAACCGTAGTCATCATAGATCCCCGTAGTAGAAACATGAATAATTAAGACTGAATATAATGTAGAAGGTAAACGTACAAAAATAAAAGTATAAAATATCCAGAAAAGATAAACGAGGTCAAGGAAGCCAAGCTCTTCGAAGTCTCTGATTAACTGAAAGATAAAATCAACAAATGATGTCAATATTCATCAGGGCTTCGACATCCGGGGCACGATTTTCACCCGGTCTCTTCAATTCCTTGGCTTCGCGGATGACATCGATATCATCGGGCGAACATCTGCGTCGGTGTGCGAAGCTTACACCCGACTGAAACGCGAGGTCGATAGGATTGGCTTGAGGATCAATGAGACGAAGACAAAGTACCTGCTTGCCGGAAGCTCTGACCGTAATAGAGCACGACTCGAAAGCAGAGTATTAGTAAGACGGCGACGATCTCGAGGTAGTAGAGGAGTTCTGCTACCTTGGCACGATCGTAACTTCGGATAACAACGTAAGCAGCGAAATCCGAAGGCGCATTGTTCAGGGGAATCGTGCCTACTACGGACTCCACAAACTCCTGAGATCCAGAAGACTCCAACAACGCACAAAATGCGCCATATATCGCACTCTGATACGGCCGGTAGTCCTCTACGGGCACGAGTCCTGGACTATGCTGGCGGAGGACGCCAATGCACTCGCCATTTTCGAACGGCGGGTGCTGCGGACTATCTTTGGCGGTGTGTGCGAGTAGGGCGTGTGGAGAAGGAGAATGAACCACGAGCTAGCTGAGCTGTTGGACGATACAGACATCCTGACGGTCGTCAAAGCCGGAAGGATACGCTGGTTGGGTCACGTGATGAGGATGCCGGACTCATGCCCTGGCAGGACACAGCGAGCTCGTTGACTGGATCAAGAGGAGTCAAACCTGAGGGATATCGGATGCAGCCGGGGATGGAGAAGTGCAGCCATGGACCGAGTTTCCTGGAAACGGATTGGACACCAGGCCATGTCTATTAGACGTGCTGCTTAGGAGCAGGCCACGAAAGAAGAAGAAGATTCATCAGTATATTGAAATACAGCAAAAAAGAATCAGATTATTTGTGTCTTCTCTACTTTTATATCAGTTATAACCTAATTAATATACACATAAAGCCTTACAAAAGAGTTAAATTACATTAAAACTATTCACCTGAATAATTTCTCCCACTATTCCACTGATTGAAATCAAAACGTCTAGTCTGCACCCCATCAAAGCACCAAAGGTTACGCCCACTTTTCAAAATGGGCGTTTCCTAACGTCATGCAAACATCATAGAAAAAAAAACAGGTTTGTTAAATACACCATGACCAACTCTGCACATAACCGTAACTTAGCAAACAACCAGCAAGTGTGGTGCGATGCAAATTCGCCCTTAAATAATGATCCATTTAGTAGAGTCGTACAAATTTTGCGATTTATGTCATGATTTTAATTCCCCATTTCAAGCCAGAAACGGGTTTTTGCGGAAACTCTGCCATTTCTCTGATTTCCCTTCTTTCAACATCACTTTATTGCTTTGTTGCAGGCACACATCAAGCTTGATGGATTCGTACACGGCATAGCCAAAAAAGAAAGTGTATCAAATATTGCTACCAATAATATGATTATTGTGCGTCGTGCATAAATGTGACGGATTTAGTTCGAAACGTAACAACACAAAAAAAACCGAGTGAAAGGTCCTCGAAAAAAGTAAACCAAAGGCAGAAAAAAAGGAAAGCGATAGAAAACAACACATTAATAACACGACGCATTGAAAGATGGAGGAAAATCGATTTCGATGACTTTTGATACTGATGAACAAACGGATCCACACACACGCAACGCACAATAACACGTTTCAATATTGGCTCGATTGTTGTTTTCCAAACGTATGTGTGTGTGTGTGAGAGAGAGGGACAGGATTTTGATATGTTTTTCCAAATACGTGGAAATAGGGTTCGATATTTGGGGAAGAAAAACAGGGAAATCGTCTGAACGGAGGCCTCGAGATTGATGTGTTTGATGTGTGTAGTGTAGTGATACGCATGTCGACAACCGCTCATGTTCGTCGAGTTTTCCGTCTACTTTTTGCTGACCGTATGCGCGCGTGGAAACATTTTTCGCATTGTTTGTACGACGATGTGAATGCCCCGGCACTCTATTGTTTATCGTTTGCGTTTTTGCTGACGATAAAATCGATTGAGTTTTCTGCGAAACATTGAAATTAATTTATCAATCGTGCGATAGATGCGATGCTTCCTGTTCCTGGTGTGCCGCAGCAAACGCCATTGATAAAAAGAAAACAGGAAAATAATTCAATTTATCCCCGATATTGACATACATTGTTGGTGAAAATTGAAATTTTTGTTTAATTATTCGCATTCAATTATTACGAGCAAAACATTGTTTATTTTCCGATACAATTTTTCCTAGAAATTAAGGAAGAAGCATTAACTTTTGCCTACCTTCTCACACACACGAGTACGCCTGGGAAAATCCCTTAAAACCTACCGAAAACTCATTAATCCGCTGTGTCGCCAAAATCACGCTCCGACTGCCAAGTCGTTGAACCATGTCGTTCTTAACGCTGGGAAATGCCCACGGCACGTCCGGTTTTAGCAACGGAGCAACCGATGCTCGTTCGGTACCCATGGAAACCTGCACCAAAAAACAACCGGACTACTGAGGGTTGTAAAAAAAAGGGCTGTATCTCCACGGTTGTAGTGCTCCATTTTGGGTAGGAAGTGTACCCACAATATGGCACCTTCACACACATAAAAACCCATTCGTCCATCTAAGAAACGGTCACAAAAAACAAGATCCCTATCGACAGAGACCCGGGCTATGGAGGGTGTCATAAAATCTCAACAACATGGCACCATGGAGTCGTTGGGCTCAGTCACAGGTGTCACCAGAAGTTTGGTGAATGGACAGGATGCTACAGGATGCTCTTTTTTATTGTCGAGGTGGAAAAATTCGTGACCGGAAGTGGTATGAAGAAAATCTGTTCTTTTATGACAAAGTTGGAATAGTTTTTTTCGTTAAAAGAGACAGTTTGTAGATGAATACAGGTAACTGCATCCTCTTTCACTGAGACAAAGATGTATAGTTGACAGAATTTTGAGACTAATATTAAAAATCATATCAATAAACTATTAGGTTTAGGAGTCGCATAGCCCCAAGAGATTGTTGTTCAATCTATAAGCCATAATTATATTGATAAAAGGATGAGATTCACTTAAATCCTTTATCTAATTCTAACAAGAAAGAATTGAACTTCAATATTTAGAGTCTTCTTTTGTAATCTTTTGATTTTCTTTACATCATTTCTGGTCATTCTTATCTAAACATCATTTTATTGTATCTCAAATTAAATTTTCCATAAGATTTTTTGTCTCTTATGTTTCTTTCATAAGCGTGTTCGTTAATTTCTTTCGTCTATTTCCTCGTTTGATGAATCTTTTTTTCTTATGATCTTCAAACGTTGTTGCATATTTGATTTGATTAAGCAGTTTTAGAACTTTCGTTTAAAATAAGTTTTGTTTTACTATTTCATAGCAAATGGAATTCTTTTCTTTAACAAAATTTTTAGAATCTAAAGCATTTGATTTATTGGTTGTTTTCTGTTCTGTAAGGACGGCCGTATTGCTGATTTATATGTCTTGTTGACAGTTAAATTATAAATTCTAAAGTTTTCTCTTATTGTACTGTTACTACTCCTCAATATGCTTCTTTTAATCATTTTGTTCTAGTAAAAATTAAGTTATTTCTTTCTTGTTTATCATTTAGGAAATTATTTCTCATACCTTTCTCACCTTTTTCGACAATCGTTTAATTCATTTCTTGTTCCGTTTCGTTACCCTCGGCTATGCTTTCTCTCTCTCTTTCTCTCCCCCGTGACGTCTAATACCCGTACTTTCCCAATTTCCTGTTTTCCTTATTAATTTTCTCCTAGCTTACAGCGAAAGTGTAGCAAAGAAGCGTTCCATCCCAAGACGCCATTACGATTGCCTGGCATCCCTTTCTCTAGCTCCTGATCTACAACCCCCTTTTCTCCGCAGGTACTATAAAATAATAGTTTATGGTTTATGGCATCCTCTAGCAAACGGGGTAGGCCTGAAGCCAAAAATCTACCCACCGGAAAAAGCCCACCACACCTCGCCCATAATCGTGGCATTCTTATGAATGAAATCTGGTCCACCAACACTTTATGAATGAAACGCGCCACAGGTAAACGCGTCCGACTCAGGTGAGCTATTGCAGGATCTTATCTCGCATGTGTGTTACATTCTTCCAAGGCACACACTACCTACCCTCCAAACACACACACCGAGACACACATTATATTAGTTTTGCCTCTCGGTTGAGTTACCCGTGTTGTGGCGAGTTGGTTGGGTTTTTCCGCGCTACCAACTCCTTTCAATCCTTTTTTGGTGGACCAAGTCCGGCGCTGTCCAGGGTTTTCCCCCAAAAAAAAAAAAGACTTCAACCCTTTTTCTCTCGGTGGCTCCTCGAATCGCAGGATTATTGCGCTCGGTGTCTGGGTGCGAATGAGGTCAAAGTTTGTTGTTGCAGGCAGCGGGTGGTGATCCCAGAGTCCCAAAGGATCAACTGTGCATAGGATTGATCGCCTAATGACTAGGACTGGCACAATATTTCGGCTTTATTGGGCAGCGTGTCCCCGGGGAATTCCGGTACATTCCTGTTCACGCCAAACGCATCCGGATGTGGGCAATTTACAATTCAACCTTTGGTGAGCTGACGCCATTTCATGTGAAGAGTACACGCTTCAAAAATGCTTTCGATTCTATTGCACAAGAATTGAACGACAAAATAAAAGACTCTCAATCGTCCAAGAATGGCATCCCTTTTGTGGATGTCCCTGCTGCCAACACTAACAATCCGCGAATCTTTGCAAAACCTGATTGTTTGCGTACAATCGTACACCCAGGCACAGGTCAGAGCTACGACACAAGACGTGCTGATTGCTTCTGGGGAACCTGTGTCACCTGTGTGTCAAGCATTATCACAACAACACCGTTACCGTGTGAGGCTTTGGTCGTCCTGCTGCGAGATCCGTGCAAGTGCATCCGACAGACGCATCCTCTTTTTTGTGCCACCATTTCGGAACATGTCCGGAAGCGGTACAGTGGACCAAAAATAGCAAAACGCTTGCCCAGCACAAAAAGACATCCAGCGCTAGAATGATGGCACCGAAAATCTGAACAACCTCAAGTTCATCTTCGGGCACAGCGGTTTTCGATTGAGATCAGCACCGAAGTTCGGGAAAAAGGAAGTGAATGCAAAAGTGGCTGGACACGCGAACGCTTGGAGAGTAAATATTTGCCTTGTTCTTAAATCTCGTCTCAACTGTGTTGGTCACAAATTAACACAGAACGCTTCTGTTGGTGAGTTTTGGGGCTCCGACCAGCCCGTTGGTCGTTGTCTAATGCAATGAGATCGCGGCTTGAGATAAAGTTGCAACAAGGCTTTTCGCAAGACATGCCCGCTAGAGATGATTCGGTGTAGAAGCAGATGGGTAGTGCTGTTCTTGGTGGACGTTTTGACGAATCGTTTGATTTGTGAGGCACACTGTGGCATATAATCGATGAAAGATTCTAGGTTTTACTATGAAAATCCACATTCCTGGAGGAAATATAGTTAGATTTTGTAGATTTCAAATATTTTCTATTCTTTTCTTAATTTCTGGATGCTCTCGTTCTTGTTCTTTTCCTTCTGTAACTGTGGAGCTCCCAAATAGCTAGATCTTCGCTTGAACCTCGTCCTGATATACTCGGATTAATATGTCCGGCCAGGGATGGTGGAATAGTATAGTCAGTAGAGTGTGTGTCGTCAATAAGCAAGATTCTCAGTTCAAATCTCGATTGTGACTGTGATGCTGATTATGTGCAGAACCGCCTGTATGTACTGTTATTAAAGATAATCGTGTAAGTTCTTTAATAGGACAATGTGTTTTCACAAACAAGGATATGAAGATTAGATCTCATATTCTAAAGACTAAGCAAAAGTAAATGAAAATTAGTAAAAAGAGAATGATAGAGTACTCACACTCTGTCTAATTGAGATTCTATAACATAGACTAAGATTTTCTCTTAAACAATTTGGACATTAATATGTTTTTTAATTGTTTCTGAATTATTAAATTAATCTAGATTGATAACAACTATATAATGTATTCTCGCTACCGTTTTAAGTAAAACAAAATGCAATAAACCATATTAAAAGCTTTTAACCGTCGATCCTTAGGATATTCTGGACCAAATCTTCTAAGTTCTCTTTCGACACATGTTTTTTCCCCTTCTCAACCACTATTATCACAACTAATTTAAAAATGCAATCTCGACTCATCAAAAACAATAAATAAAGCATAAAAATGCCACCCAGCTCATCTCATTATTCTCCCAAAGTTTTCACCCTCCATCAAACAAAAATCTCACAAACTGTAAGCGTTCCACATTCCGACGCAACTGCAACTAACATCGCATAAATTTATGTTTTCCGTGTCCGCGAGTCCGATCTCTCATCCATCCCTGAACGGACACACCTCCGCGGAACATTCGAATTTCCCACCCAATGTACGGGCACGGAAACGGTTCAACGCCAGCACCCAACCACAAATCGTCTCACCACCGCTGTGGTTTTCAATCAGCGAAAGTTAATTAAATGAGAAAATATTTGTCTTGCACCAATTTGGAAAACAAACATTAAGGCAACACAAAACACAAATAGTAGTAGACAGCAGACGGAGAGATAGAGAGAGAGAGAGAGACACAGATCACTGGACACTGGGAAAAATAATAAAGTTTATTCCCCAAACCGGTTGTGTCTGTTTGAGCTAGTTTGGTGAAACTAAAAAAGATGAAAAGACTAGCAACAATAGAAACCATTTGAAACAAAGCACGATCAGCTTGAGATCACATTTGAAATTCGTCGACTTGGTCGAGCAGAAGAAGAGATAATAAAACTTTGGTGGTTGCAGATTTTGAATGAAATTTGTTGGAAAATTTATGCTACTACTCACTTTTTCCCCATCGCCATTCCGTTCACATATGCGAGAATATTTTATTCCGAAAAACGATCTGAAACAAAAACGAAAACGAAAGAAAAAACGCTTTAATAAAGCAAATCTTTTCCACAAACAAAGAGGACACGGCACAGCATAAACGTGTAGAAAGGAACGGGAAAATACAAATATGCAGATTTGCAGACCAGCAGCAAAACATGGTCGCGGCACCGGTCGGAGGACGTTTGAAGCAAATAGACAAAACCAAGCGAATACATTAATTTTGATCGTTTTGTATCCATGTCAAAGTAGGTGTTAAATCGTGGCACCTAGTGGAAAAATAGTTTCGCTTCCCACACACAGACACACCGCGACACTCGTAAACGGGCCCCGAACTGAGCCGGAAAAGTAGCAGGCAATAGTAAAACAATATTATTTCTGTAATTATAGAGGAAATAAATAGCGGAGACGGTTAACAACGTTGGGGGGGGAAAGCGCACTGTGGCGAGCTGTCAAAAATCCGAGCGGCTTGTCAAATTGAAATAACCAAAGCAGCCGGTCACCAAGGCGCACGGTTGCTCGTCTAATCGACTCCATGTTTTATGCTGGGGATGCTGCTGACGCCTGCTAGTATTACTTCCGGAAACAAAAAGGTACAACCGAGAGGCACTCCCTATGCGGTTCCATCTCTTTCACACACGCACACGGTTGACTTTTGAGACCCGTCCCTCTGCATTTGCGCTGCAAAACGAACGAAAAGGAGCGTTCCGGATGAAAAGCAGGACAGGGCGCATGCGCGCGTGAACGAAAGCGTCGACCATCGCCGCTACACTGGTACGAGCGAAATGGCACACATCCCACTGGGCCCGGACACAGCAAGGGATACAGCAGCGTTAGCGCACAGAACCTGTTTTTCTTAGCATCAGTTTCGTTCGAAGATCCGTTGAGAGCTGACCGGAAAGCGATCAAGCAGAGCAGAGAGCGCAGCTGCCTTCATCATCGTTTGCCGTCGGGGCTTTGATTTTTTGGGGGGCCAATCAGTCGGTTGCTGGACGCGCTAGTGGATTGTTATCGTGCTCTGCTGGAAGTTGGAAAGAAAAATAAAACAAGTGCTGCATAGGCGGTGGTAAACAACGGCAGGTGGATCGTTGTTGTGATTGTGCATCAAGTGTGTATGTGTGTGTGTGTGTGTCGGGATACGATCGCAATAGAAGGATACAATCGGATATAAACTTCAGCTACTACAGTGGTGGACACATAGGTGACAGTGTGTGTGATACGACGCATTTAACAAAATATGCTCTGTTTTGTGTCTGATTGTACGCTTGTAAAGCAGTGAACGATCAATCTGTGCAGAGTGATCGACCAGTCGGTAGTAGTAGTGTTTGTTTTTTTGTGCATCGACCCAAGTTCATCACCAAAGGCATCACCATTTTGGACGAAATGCATACCCTGTTTACGACGGACCAGCGCCATTATGGTCACGCGCAGCCCGGCTATCCGACGAACGGGCCGACGATGGCATCGGCCCACCACTACACGTACGATCAGTACTCGCGGTACGCGTACGCCGGGTCGGCTTATGCGCTGGCCGCACCGCACCAGAACAAGGAGATGGTGAAGCCACCGTACTCGTACATTGCGCTGATCGCGATGGCAATCCAGAACTCGGCCGACAAGAAGATCACACTGAACGGGATCTATCAGTACATTATGGACCGGTTCCCGTACTATCGGGACAACAAGCAGGGCTGGCAGAACTCGATCCGGCACAACCTTAGCCTGAACGAGTGCTTCGTGAAGGTGGCGCGCGACGATAAGAAGCCGGGCAAGGGCAGCTACTGGACGCTGGATCCGGACTCGTACAACATGTTCGACAATGGGTCGTTCCTGCGGCGGCGCCGCCGGTTCAAGAAGAAGGACGCGCTCAAGGAGAAGGAAGAGCTGATGAAGCGGCAGAGCCTGCTGCTGGACGACAAGATGGGTGACATTAAGCCGATCAAGATCATGTCCGGCGGGCATCATCACCATCACCATCACCATCATCACACGCTCGACTCGGGTAAACATCATCAAACGTCGCTCGGACATCATCAGACGTTCAAGCGTGAGCCGGGGCTGGAGCTGGCCGCCCAGTGTATGGTGAAGGATGGGCTTACGTCCACGCTGCTTAACACCTGCCACGATACGTTCGCGACCCAGATGAATCACCTGTCGGCGGCCGGCGATCATGGCTTCACGGTGGACTCGCTGATGAACGTGTACAATCCGCGGCTGCATCACACCTCCTATCCGTACCACTTCAACGACGATAACCTGATGGCGGCGTCCGGTGGTCAGCTGAGGCACCATCACAGCACGGCGCACCATCCGCCACCGCACGGTGGTTGGTACACGCCGGAAACGCCGCCCGAATCGATCGGCAACACCTCCGGAAGTTCGACGACCACCCCAACAACCCTGCCCTCGGTCACCGTCACTCCAACGTCCGGAATCGGTGTCGGACTCGGTGGAGGTGGTGGTGGTGGTGGTGGTGGCGGTGGATCCATCGGGAATGGAGTAGGGCTCGGTGGTGGTGGTGGTATTGGTGGCATTGGCGCGCACAACGGAGGCTCGATGGGACCCGGTTCCGGTGGGTTCCGGGATATGGTGTTCGATCACAACCAAGCGTCGGCTGCTGCTGCTGCTGCGGCGGCCGCTGCTGCCGTTGCTGTTAACTGTCAGATGGAACCGGCCGGTAGTCCCGGCAGCAACAGCCTTACGTCCGCTAGTCCTCCGGTTAATTCGGCTGCCGCTGCTGCTGCCGCCGCTGCTGGACATCTCGGTGGTAACCTTGGGCACCTGGGTCACTATCGGTCGCACGTCGGCTACTACCAGGACTGTGGGCTGAAGTATGGCGTGTAAGACAATTCTTCAAGGTCGACGAGCGTCTGCTGTACATAGGACCGGACGCCACATTCACGAGCACGAGCCCTTGCCAAACTTCCGGACGATCTTCGGTGGCGGAAAAGCCGCGTTAATTAAGAGCCGATGGTGTTCGCGCGTACTGAAGTGATCGTGAGCTTAATCGTGAGAGGATAGTTTTTTTTTCGTCTTGTTTGCGGTGGCAAGCCGGTAGAGATCTCAGAAGAGCCTCGAACGTTTCGCGATGCCGTCGGCCACCACGGCTTTCGACCTTGGCACGTCCGCCACCGTCGTAGTAGTAGTAGCACTGGTGGCGGTGAGCTCGACTCGACTGCCACGATAAGAGGTTTTCGCGAAAAGATCACTTCACCGTCGAGGTGCTTTTACGTCACACGTCTGGTTCGTTTGAGTCGTTTCCGAAACTGTATAGTAAGTAGAGAAGGGAAGAAAAAACCAAAATGTAGATAAATTGCGTACCGAATCGACCAGCAAAGGTATTATGAAGCACAACAGAGCTGTAGCAGGCAAACTCTACTGTTGTAAGCCCTTATCGCTCTGCTTTGTGTTGTAAAGTAAAACAAACTCGATTTTAGTTACTGGTAGGGCTTTAGTGGTAGTTGTTAAGATATCGGGAATATGCTAAATCCAGGCCGCGACAAATGGCTGCAGATTGTTCGAGGTGACAGCTGTGCTAAGCGAGGTGAGAGCCACCAGTTGTAGCGATGAGGACGTACACTGTGTACGTGACGGAAACAGCAGTTGGTTGCGCATCGGTTAGTCGCAGTTGTGTTGATTGATTAATGGTAATTTCTAGACGTAATATGGTAAAGAAATGTAATAAATAAGACACCCCAAAACGTGATTATATGAAAGTAATCTAATTTAAAATGGTCGTTTCATTTGGCTTCCGTAGCTTTAAAGCGTATCAAGACATCCGAAACGTTTCAGTTGTATTTTTTTGGGTTTTCAGCACTTTGTTTGACGTTGTTTGATGAACTTAATGTTTGAGTTTTGTCTATAATAAAATGCTGATTGAACCATCAATCAAATACCTCGTTTTCTTTAAGGTTACTATTGAGGCTTTGAAAGGTTTGAAGACTATTGAGGATTGCCTAGAGCGTTTTAATTGAATTAAACTTCATTTCCAGATGACATCTACTCCTTATTTCTACTCGTTGATTGTCTAATCTCTCATGATTTTTTTCTATATCATTTCGTTCTATTACTTTAATGTTTCGGTATACAATTTTACCCACTTCTATTGGCTCTTTTCATTCCTATCCTTTAGAGATGAGTCTTGCCCTGTTTCATCGATTTCTATCATCGACTAGCTATTTAGTTGTATAGATCTTGGAGTACACAAAACCTTTTAAATATTCGTTTCGTCTATGACAAGAAATAAAATTTCTAATTAATATAACCATGATTTTACATCGCTCTCCAATATGTTTCGCTGTCATGGGGCATAATGTTCAATTTCAATGCCTATTTACTTATCTTTTTTTTCTACTACGTCTATTTTATACTCTTTCAATTTTATTCCTATTTTAACTTCCAGCCCATGACGGACTCTACTGCTAACTTGAAAATCTAAACATGGCTCTTTGATCTTTGTAATGATCTTTGGCAGAAAAGATCTTTACAATCAATCCAGTTATGATTTGAAACACTTCTAGACCTTTTGTTTATCCCTGCTTGTCAGATAAGATTGACTTTTCAGTTTTAAATAAATCAAGTCTCAGATATTTAAGCCAACTAAGCACCAAGAAGCAGATATTCAAGATCGAGAAAGGTTTCATGCTATGAAGTTAAACATCACTAGAACTATTGTTTATCCAAGATCTTAAAATCTGATTTTGATCGTTAGAAGCCTAATTTTCCTTTATATAATTTACATTCTTTTGTTTACTACTGTGGCTGATATAATCAGCATTTTATGAAATTTTCTAGATCGTGTAAGACACTCGTATGTTATCTTAAAGCAATTCTACGCCACCAAATAATCGATTGCTCGTACCCGTGCATGCATTATTCCACGTTGAGAAATCCCCATTGACGAAATTTCCGTTCCCGTTCCGAAACCGAGAAAAGCCTCTCCATCTTCCATTCCCCCACCAACTCACCACCAAATCGGAACCCCCAAAAACTGCCGGATGTGCTGGACGTACCGAGATGGCCGTTATTCAAACTCCCCCATTCGCGCCACTAATTGATTAACTATAAATAAGTTAGCGCTCCATTAACGGCCGATGGAGTCACTGCGTCTTCCGTGGTCGTTTTTCCAGGGTCTCGACACTGCCAGCCATCCTGGCACTGCCTTTGTCTTCCGTCTCGACGTTCAGAACGTCGTGACAGGGTAAGGGATCGGCACCGGGAGACGTTTATGTACGCCGGAAATTGTTTTAATATCTTACGCTGCTATACTGGTTCGCTGGCTCGACATCCGAAAGCGAAAGAAAGAAAGCGAACGGTGCGGCGGCCGGAACGCTAATGTACACACAGGCTCAGACACACTAGTGGCCAACTTTACTAGTTAGTCACTTTGTTTTTGTTGTTGCCCGTTTTTCCCTCGACACACTTTCCATTGCCGTGGAGCACAGTACATAATTTTCCTTCCTGCAAGACTCAAGATGGAAGTTTCCAAACTAGCGGAAGGAAAGCTCACAAACAGAACACACACACACGTGACTCGCAGGCCGGATAGACTAATAATGGGTTTTGATTCGTGTACGGAAGAAGGAAATGTGTTTGCTTTTTAATTTCCCATCCATCGAAGAAAAAAAATGGATCGAAGTAGGCTGGAAATAGATTACGCCTAAATTTATGTAAACCCTGTTTGTATGTTTGTATCTCTATAAAACATATCGAATGACACACGAGCAAGAATTCACTGTGCCTCGCAACCCAACCAGTCGCAGCACAGATAGAGCACGATCGCGCTTTTTTATTATTATACAACAAATCGATCCTCTTCGGCTCCCAAATCCTCAAAAAAGCGAACCCTCCAACGACAGTCTCTGTGCCGCTCCGAAATGTAATCAAAATAAAAACAAACGCCGATTAATGCTTCATCGATAACACGCGATTGACGGCGACTAGCTACTACTTCGAATTTGATGCCGGGGCATCCATCTTCTACGGTACAACCTTTCGCGTGACTTACACACTACACCGCTTCGGTAAAGCAAACAGCAATCTGGTGTGCCGATGGTTGTTGGCCTATAAACAGCTACAAAAGAAATTGAGGCAAAGAGATGCCTCCATTGATGGTTGTTGTTTTACTCGCCTTTCACAGGCCGATTATGAGCCCGACCGGAAGGTTTACGTTCTTCCGGTCCAATTTTGTTTGCCCCCCCTTTTCTCTGGACGTTGGCCGTTTCTTGTTTTGCCGCAAAATGGTCGTGGCGTGGAAAATCCATTTAATTGCTCCTCTGCCATTACATCGACCAGTGGCACATGGTAAGGTGGGCCAGATCCGTGGTGTGATCCAGGAAGTCCAGTTAATGTCCAGAAAGAATGCGCGTTCTACGTTGCTTCGGCGCATGATGGTTTGGAAGCTATAGTTATATAGAACAAGGGTATAATATTCCTTACATTAGTTGTATAAAGGTTTAACGTCTTTCATATCATCGTTTCGTACAACAGGCACATCTTGAGGTACATCAAATGCTCCCTCCCAAACTGTTCCAGCAAAAGGCAGCTCGTCTTCTTTGGCGCTTGCTTTTTATCTCCCACAGTACATGACGCCATTGTTATTTTAAAACATTATTCCATGAGAACCCGACCATCTGCTCCGACCTGCCCCGTCACCAGAGAGCGCAGGAGCATTGCCACGGTAGGGCGATCCTTGTTGACAGGTCCTTATAGCACACCCTGCTGCTCCTGCTGTTCCGGGGTTGTGAAAGCCCGGAACACTTGCACAGTTGCGTGTAATTATCATCTCGCTCAGCCCATCCCCAAAAACCCGACCATCATTAGTGGCCGGAGCCACATCATCTTTGCGCACAAACGGGCAAACTCCAGCAGCACAGTTTTGCTCCTAGACGTTTGCTTAATTTGCCCATTTGCCCGCTAGAGTCCTAGTAGTTCCGTCGTCGTCGTCGTCGAGGATGGAAACTCCTTGGTGCTGCTACGAACGCAACATTTCGGCAGCTCCAAAATGTGGGGAAAAACTTACTCCACCCTGGTGCTGGGATGCGGCAAAAAGCCTTCCAGATATTTCTAGACATTTTAATTACGTTGGAATTAGATGGGCGAACAGCTTCTGCTACAAACTGTTGCCGAGGGACGCATCGTTAGGTGCTGTTGTGATGGTGGGAGCGACAGGACTCCTCTGGTCATCGAGTTCGAGGAAATTTGTTGCTGAAGTTAGCTGCCAGCTTATGTTAGTGTTGCTCAAACTAAACTCAAAATATATTCTACGTTACACGGTTATTTTAACCGCCAAGAGGAACTCTTCTGCCTTGAATATTCGTTTAAAGCAGAACATTTGATGCGCAATACATTGTGTTACATACTAGGATCACCATAGCACCTGACCTATATTAACTCTCAATGAGGCGCTCTAAATGCACATTACAGACACTAAAAATCAACACCAACTAAATGCAAATTATATTATTCTACGCGGAGAAAATCGTGCCCAAGTGTGTTGTTGTGATTGCGAAAGTGGCGTGGAATGTCAATGTCATTAGATTTGTAACGATCATCATCAAATCGCCCACATTTCACCCAGGCACATAGATCACACGTAACCAATCGATCGATCTAATTTTATTCTCGTGTTCACACCGCCGACAGTCGGTTGGTTTATTTTCCAACGGTCTCACAAATGTGTCTTCTCCGAGCTATATTACGACTTCCCTTTTTTTCTTCTTCACTATTCCGCCATCAAAAACTCATCAGGTTGTTGCGGGTTATGATGGGATGTTTTTGAACGAATAAAATGAATACCCAAAACGCACGATGGAACGCCATTTTGATGAGCTTCGTAAGCGTTAAACAACTTACTTCCAGCAAGGATGCGCTGCGCTGACGACGTCCATGGAAGGTTACCCTAAGCAGGGGCACGTTTTCCAAAGGGGATGCATACAGTGCACACGGTTAAAAGGCGGTGCAAAATTAATAGCTGTAGTTATTCATAATTTATTCTCACGAACAAAACTGCGAGGGGTTTGAGTTGAAGATGGGCTTTCCGTCCCTAACAGTGTCAGTTTAAACGCCAACCAACCGTAGTTCCTGCAGTCGGAGAAGAGATTTTATGAGCCTGCTTTTTTGTTCGGTGTCTTCGGATATTTAGGGAAGTCACGTTTGATGATGGGTAAGTAACATAAAATAGGAGTGTCTTATGCGTTTTCAGACTTATGAAGATTATTGTACAATTTTGAAGCATTTGCCAGTAGGAAAAGATGTATAATCTTTACAATTGCTATCTCTTCCTCTATTTACTGACATACACTTGTGACAGACAAGAGTGTCTGGCGAGTCTGGTGAGTCAGTGTGTTGATTATTCAGTACAAAATCGACTAAAGACAGGTGGACTCCTCATTTTAACTGTGCTTTTTTATGGAGAATGTTTAAAAGAATGTTTCGCAATGCCAGTAAGCCGATAATTACCATCATTTAAGTTTACAGTTGAAAGGAAATTGAAGAGCTAAAGTGCGCACACATAAAACATTAATCAGGAAATATTTAGGGATTTAGTCTTTAAACTAATGTTAATTCGTAATAATATGAAGTCAAAAAACATAAATTTGTCCTAAAATATAGTGGATATCTAATTGTAATACTATTTAGGATTCAAAACTAGATAATGATAGTAAAGTAGACTATCAGACTATTTTTTCTGTTTGGTGAAAAGTTCTGATAAAGAATTAATATACAAGAATGCATTCTACCCCATTCAAATCATTCGATTGATATAAACTTTGCTTCTTTTAGCTGCTATCTCTCCAGCATTCAACCAACTTCAGTCAATTTCCATTTTTCCATTGAAATCGAATTCCCATTTATTCCCTTTTTTTTACCGCTTTTACAACAACAAAAAAAAACCTTTTAACGATACAGGGCACACCGCTAAAGCAGTGAACGAAGGATAAAAACTCACCACCACAAAGCATCGGGTGTAAATTTTATCCGCTACCCACAAAGTTTCGGTTCCCGATGGCTGACTTTGGAAGTTTACCGAACCGTGCCTTTCTGGCTGTGGCCAAACTCACGGTGGGAATGGACTTACCGGCGTTCCCGGGATGTTCGATCGAACACCGCTTCTTAAACTACACGCCTTTTATATCCATCCCGGCGGTTTTGGTGATGAAAACTCGAGTGGCTCTTTTCCCGAAACCACCGGGAGGGGGAAAATTCATTCCCAACGTGGGCAACAGAGCGAAATTGAAATAAAGGGAGAACGAGATAGGAATGAAAAAAAAAAGCGGAACTCATCCTTCTGGGTGAAAATTTGCCAGCAAACAAGGGGCCAACCCCACTGCCAAGCCAATATTGGCCCTGTTGTTGTGTTGTTTTGCGTTCTCAACACCCTCTTTTCCCGATGAGGTTGAGGCACACTTTGCCATTTTGTTGCTCACCCCAGTGCAGAGTGAGTGCGAGTTTCATCCAAATCCCATCTTCCTCCATCTCCATTTGTGCTTGCGGCCATTACGGGCAACGTGACAGAAGGAAAACCTGGGCTTCTCGAGCACTTCAAACGGCTCTTGAAAATACGGTGAAAGAAAGTTAATCTCATCCCCTCATGGTCGGGAAACGGTAGCGCCCAACGGTGATGTGGCACCACAAACACCACAAAAACGCTGTTTGCCAAACAGAAACAGTACAAAGCTGTGCGCAGTGGCCACTTTTTTATGCAAACGCTGCCCGAACACCCGAAATTGATGTAGTAATTGGTGGGTAAATGTTTGCCAAACGGTTTAAAGAGTCGAGTCTCCGTTGTGGCGTGATGGTGGAAAAAGGATATATTCGTTTGCGGTGGCTACGGACCGAGCTCGGGAAAAAAGCCATTAAATGGTTCAATAATTCGTTTAACGTTTTCTGCGTAAAACTAAAAGACCTGTCCATAACAAAGTTTTACATTTTGCTTCAACTTCCAGTGCTTGTAACGGCTATCAATTTAAACACAGCACCACTGATTATTATCCTTGAGACATTTTCTAAACCTCCATAAAACCCAAAACCCATTTATGAGTCCATCGTGCTGGTGGTGCTAGTGTTGGTGGCCACTGCTCCCCCATAAATCGCATCACCTTTCCCATGAATGACGGGTACCGGGTACCGGGAAGAAGCCCGGCTCGATTCGGTTGTTTATTATTCTACTGCACCAGTGCACTTCATGCAACCCGGCTGATGCTGTAAACAGGAAATTTTATCTTTTCCAAGATCACTTGAGAGTTTGTTGCGTGCAGAAGAGTGTGTCCAAGAGAGAAGCCAATTCTTGAGCTGCATTTCCGACACGATTGAATAGTCGTTTTCGTGCGTCAACTTTTAACGTTAATTAACTTTGTTTACGAGTGTGTAAGAAACAGAAATCTCATACTTTAATCCTCACCCATTATATGCTTCCAAAGCAAAATCGGAACCGAAACCGGAACGAAAGAACACCAGAATGTAACAATTTTCCGGAACTGACTTTGAGCTGATCCAAGCCGGAGAAGGCACAGGAGAAAGAAGGACTTGAAAAACTGTCGAAGGTAGCGCAGTTCAGCGTGAACGCATCGGCGGTCACTGTACGATCGATCGTTTGTTTACAATGCTAATTTCACTTCTGCCACCTTTCCCAAACCTAGTTCCATCTCTTTGTTTGGCCGTACACCAGCATTCGCATGTAGCAATGAAGCAAGAAAACGCCGGGCGATATTTTACATCCCTACAACCATTCGGATGCGCCCTGCAGATTGTGCAGCTGGAATCGATCGATCGGTTTTTGCGGTTGTGGAAAACGATTAACCAGCATCCACATACCGCCGTGCGTATTGCGCGTTTATAATCTCATTCGTTCCTGTTTAGATTTGCCATTTTGCAGATGCACGTCGCAGAAGGGTGTACTTCAGTTTATAGGAGTACCCCCCCATCGAAGACGTCGACCAAAGGCGCGCCCTACCGAGCGACCGCGTGCGCATCTCGTCAACCTGAATCTGAATGGGGGCCGAGTTGGTAAAGATCTGTCGACGGGATGTTAAAGTTTTATAGTTTCTTCCCCGGGCAAGGCAATCAGTCTTTCATCGATGTTTCGCTTTGATATTTGCAGACAACAGTGCTGCAACTGCAGTTGCACATTTTTCCTCCTTTCATCTCCGGAAGGTCGGTCTGGTGTTACCTTTAGCTACACATTTCTGGAGCACAATCGGTGCGACGATCGAGCGTCTAGCCAGCGCGCACATGTTAGACAGACCGGGTGAATGCACGCGCTTAGATAGTCGGGGAGAAGTATAATGCCGAGCAAATCTAAAAAAAAACAAAAGAAACGGAAGTTATCGTCTGGTCTGGAAATGTAAGATGAACAAACACCTTTGAAGATTTCGATGCTCACGTGCACGTGCAAATGAATGACTTTTGCGTGCAATGGGGTTTTTTTTCGGGTGGGGAGAGTTTATGCTTCGCATGCATAGGTAGCACACATGTGTTGGCCATACTATAAACCAACCAACCAACCAAACACACGTGTCGTACGATCGGAACCGCAATAATAGTTCGCTGCACGGTGAGTGTTTGCAGAAAACAATTGTGGCGGTATGATATATTTTTACCCCAAACGAGAGGTTAATGTACGGTAAAACAAAGCAAAAGAAAAGGGGAGAAAACTCTGAACCGTCTCGTTTTGCGTGGTGGAAAAACAATAATTCGTTTGTAGAGCACGACATCAAGGCATATTGAGCACATATGCTTCCAATGATACTGTAGGTATGAAGCAATGTACGGATTTAAATATTCTGAAGGAGTACCTTTCACTGACGTTTAGAGAAAAAAACGCCCTAGAATGTCAAAATGAAGTAAGTGCTTGCACACTAAAGAGAACTGTATTAATCGTTATCAGCAGTTAAGGAGCTTCAAACCTTTGGGTACTTTTAAACCAACGCTAATCCGCGTTTCAAATAAACGATCAAATATTTGGTACAATTTCATCAACAGAAATTCCTAAGTTTAAATAAAACCAAATTATTATTGGACATTAATACAAAAAAAGGTCTACAATTTAACTTCTTCTTCTTCTTCTTCTTCTTCTTCTTCTTTCCTGGCCTGCTCCTACGGAGCACGTCTTGTAGACAGGGCCTGGTGTCCAATCCGTTTCCAGGAAACTCGGCTGCATCCGATATCCCTCAGGTTTGACTCCACTTGATCCAGCCAACGAGCTCGCTGTGCTCCTCTACGCCTCGTGCCGAACGGGTCGCTGACGAGCACCTTCCTGGCAGGGCATGAGTCCGGCATCCTCATCACGTGCCCCAACCAGCGTATCCTTCCGGCTTTGACGACCGTCAGGATGTCCTCATCGTCAAACAGCTCAGCTAGCTCGTGGTTCATTCTCCTTCTCCACACGCCCTGCTCGCACACACCGCCAAAGATAGTCCGTAGCACCCGCCGTTCGAAAATGGCGAGTGCATTGGCGTCCTCTGCCAGCATAGTCCAGGACTCGTGCCCGTAGAGGACTACCGGCCGTATCAGTGTGCGATATATGGCGTATTCCGTGCGTTGTTGGAGTCTTCTAAATCTCAGGAGTTTGTGGAGTCCGTAGTAGGCACGATTCCCCTGAACAATGCGCCTTCGGATTTCGCTGCTTACGTTGTTATCCGAAGTTACGATTGTGCCAAGGTAGCAGAACTCCTCTACTACCTCGAGATCGTCGCCGTCAACCAATACTCTGCTTCCGAGTCGTGCTCTATCACGGTCAGAGCCTCCGGCAAGCAGGTACTTTGTCTTCGTCGCATTGATCCTTAATCCAATCCTGTCGGCCTCGCGTTTCAGTCGGGTGTCTACAATTTAAAATAAATCTCAAAAAGTGATTGAATTTTTGTATAAAAGTTCTAAAGCTGAGTTCTGAACCTATTTTTGTGACACAGAAGCTGCTCTATTCGCAAAATAAAACATAATTTCAACAGCAAACAATATTGATCGAATAGATTACCTTACTTTTTATTGGATGAAGTGCTTAAAAAATATCTTTTAATAAAGAACATCTCTTTTATCAGGAATTAAAAATAAAGGTTTTTTGTGTCTTGTTTTGTGCTTCGTTTTAGAAGGTTTTCAGTTAATCAGAACCAATTGCTAACATTCATTGCACCAACTCAAACTAAACATAACAAAAAAAACACATTAATTGATCACTTATCAAAATTAGTAAGTCTTTAAGATGTATCTCTGGCAATGATCAAGTTATTGGTTGCTTCCAGAAATGAGAAATTTCTCTTCCAGCCTAATTTAGTTTAAAGGACCTTCTTCTTCTTCTTTCTTGGCCTAACGACCTCTTAAGGTCATGCCTGCCATTTCTGGCTTACTAGACTTATTGTTACCGCATAGTTGGATAGTCAGTCCTCACTATGGGGGAACGGCCCAGATGAGACTTGAACATCGGTCCTGCCGTGTGAAGACCGGCGCCGCTGTCGCATCTACCACCGGGCCACCCCCAAGTGTTTAGTTAAATAACTTTAACAGTTCCATCAGGAGCTATCAGGAGCGAATGTAAATAAAATATCCTTAATGCAAAGGGTTTTTCGAAATTAAAACCCTATGTTGTTGGGTAATTTGAAACTGAAACTTCACAAATATACCATCCAACGAACCATACGTTAACCAATTTAGATCTGTCTACACACATTCCACCGGGTTCCGAATTTCAATCCCATCCCTTCGGGCGATTCTGGTGTCTGGTGGTCGATGCGCTCCCGATCGCAAGGGCTGGCGAGTACCGGTACGAGTGTCTCATCTGGGCGCGCCATTCTTCAGCTACACAAACCACACACACACACCGGGGAGTATGTTGTTCTATTGAATGCAATAAAATTGTTCGAAAATCGAGTGAGTAAACAAACAAAACGGTACTGAACGGCGACGACCCAGACGACCAGCACGGGGATGCGACCGAGTCGACGGTTTGCCCGCCCGGACCCGCCATCATTTGTTTTGTTATCATTTGTGTTTTTTCCCGATTTTTTTTTTTTTGTTCTTCATTTTATTGTTTCAAACAATCCGAAACATTCGGTTCCGCCCAGGCCCAGCCTTTTCGGCAACCGCGGTTCAATGGAATGCAAAGGACCACACGCAAATATATTTTCGCGCACCGTAGTACCCACTCACCGCACTCAGCCGCATTGGGTATATAGTCAACAGGGGTAAAAAGCTTTTTTGACGTACAGCTACCCCCTACTCCCAATTGGGGGGGATTGTTTTCCTTCGGCTGTTTTCCAATATGACGTGACGCCTCGAACCGTATCGTAGAAAGCTTCATTGCATTGCGGCGATCTGTGACGCGCGTACTGGAAGTTTGGTGGGTGTTTATATTCGGCTTCGGACTCGGAGAAACGGGTTTTATAGCGTCATAATAAAACGCGAAGAAGAAGAATCAGGCGGCCACCAAAGGGCGAATGCCGCTGGCAGACCGATCTGGGATGCGATCGGTTTCGCGTACACACACTCCTGTGCTTCTATTTGATCTTTTCGAATCGATCGATGGGTGTGAGTGTGTTGTGATTTTGTTTCTCATTATAGGCAGGATGTTTTTTCCGACAGTCGGAAGCATCTTATCCACGATGATGACTAATCATCCATGCCGCATCAGAGTTTATTTTTATCCCCAACCGGGAGCGAAACGGTTCGTGTGACAAAACGACAAATGGTTCATGTAGTGGATAAAAATTTCACTTAACCTACGCTCCCGGCTGTAATTGAAACTGATATTGCATGTGCGTGTGTGTGTGTGTGTGTGTGCTTGCTTTAAATCGATGGCACATTTGGCCACGACCTCAAGGTATGCATCTTGTCTTGCGCGACAATAAACCACGCCGCTGATCCTGAACCGAAATCCGTCCGGGCGTTTTCACCCAACCACCAAACCACTGCACTGCCAGACATGATGGCACGTTGTCGGAAGTTGTGCCCGCCTAGTGCACTCCCCCACCCTCCATCTCCGGTAACACAGATGCATTTTAATGCACTCTCTGCGGTAGGTTGTCACGGGCACGTCAAGCAAAGCCCAGCCCGATTTGCCCTGCTTCCAGCCGAAAACTGTTCGACCACGGACGGCGTTCCGTATGGACCATATGTGTGTGTGTGTGTGTGTGCATTTCGATACCCGGAGACCGACGTCTAGTGTGACGTTCGTGTCCCTTCAAGCAAGCGACCGAGAGGCAAGATCTTTCCCTTTTAAAAACGCTCTCGTCAACGCTGATCGATCTCCGGCCCGATTGTCGATCGTTAGAGGCCTGTCACGAAAGGGCACGTCAGTCACCCAGTGCCGAACGGGTTTCCTGTGTGCATCGGCGGCGATAAAGAAGTAGCGTAGTGCGGTCCAACTCTCAAAAAGCAACGAAACGGCAGCAAAATTAGTCAGCAAATGGGTGTAAATGGGCGCTGTAGTAAGGGAGCAAGACCGTCACTAAAAAACCTCAACCACATGTACGCGTTGCGCCTGACGGACATGAGGGACACGATACGGCCACGGAATGTGCGGTTTGTTTGACAGATGGAAAATTATATCAGTCAAGCGGGAATGTTTCCGAACGAGGTACGTTTTTGATGGACAGAGTTACTCTGAGTAACATCTTGTTCGGGGACGTAATTTACTGTTTGTTTACAACGTACAGTGTGTCCTCCGACGACACCTCGACGAAAAATACTAGTTCTTTGGTGGGTGTTCTCGTTTAAATATTATATCACAACACACACACACACACAAAAATCGCCTTCAATTTATCTCGACTAGGAGTCGAATATTTGCTCGAGTTTCAACGCGTCAAGATCTCACCTCTAGATGAGAAGAATCCCATCCCATCTAATCCACTCGAACAGGCCACTTCGGGAATGGATCTCTTCAGCCGACCTCAACCACGCGTGCAGATGCCCACCCTGCCGCTTCTCTACTGCGCTTGCCTGACCGCTCGTCCCTAGAGCCACCACCACACCACCAACAGTAATTATGGTTCTAGTGTTTTCTTTTCAATCAACTTCGAGCAGTTGCCAATCATCGGTTGGCCCGGTGTGGACACGATAAAGTGTGGCACCATTGTGAGTCTTCCGTTAGCGCGTGAAGAGTATTTTTCGATTTTCTCCAGCATCTGTCAAGTGGCCAACCGGAATGGTCTGGCTCGTCTTCTGTTGACAAAAGTCCCGCTACTATCTGGCCCGCTCACACACAGGCCTGTGCCATAGACATCGACTCTCCTTTAGCACTTGTCAGCTGCCATTTCTTTAGGCTTCCAATCTATCCGGGGTTCGATGATCGTCGATCGCTTTTCTATATCCTGATCGATTTGATGTTAGAGGGAGCGATGAACTTCCCGCTGTAACAAGACTAAAGAGGTAGAGTTTTAGTATATTCTAACGTCAACGTACAAATGCGTCACAATCAAGCGATAGCGTAATAGTGCCCTAGTGAAATTTTTCCCCCACAAAAAAAACCCATTTTACTTGCACGTCCCATAGCACCGGGGAGAAGAGATTCGCCAAAAGCAAAAAACGAGGAACTTTCATTTCAACCCAAAAAACCCTAAAGCCCACAAAACAAAAAAACCGAACAGCAACAGCACCATCTACAACATCGTATGCCAAAATCACCCCGAAGCATACACTCTGTCTCTCTCTCTCCGGATCCAACGAACGAAGCTGGCGATGGGTGGCCAGCATGGGTTCAAGTGAGACCGGGACCGGGTATAACACGCAGTCTGTAAAAACAATTTCTGCTACTTAAAAGTTTCTGTTATTTTAGATGAAATTTTGTGTGGCTTTGTTATTCTAAGGGAACTTAGTTCCGAAAACGGTTCGGAAAGCGCGTTACCGTTGGGCCCGCCTGCTGCCATTGTCGGGGTGACTGTGCTATAGGTCGTCCGACCGACCGTACTCCGAGGGGTGAGCGACGACGACGACGACGACGACGACAGTTGGCAATTTTCAGCCGCAAGGACAGCATGGAACCGTTGGTTCCGTAATGGTTAAGCGGGAGTTTTCAGGACCCAGACCCTGTCGGTGCCGAAACTGGCTCGGATTTCGTTCCTCGTTGTCGGTGACTGAACGTAAAGCTCCATCTTGATAACTCATTCTATAACTACTCTATCAAAAGCGTTCATAAAGTCCATCTCTACCGAACCTATTCTATCCGTACAGCTTCATTCGTGACACTGGAAATTCCTACAAACCCCTCCAAAGGACTCAGCGGCCCGTGCCACTAGGCAACGAGCAGTTCGGTGCCCTCTCCAATCATTCGATTTCGGTTCGATTTGTTGTCGAAAGTAATTAAAATTCGTCAATTGCGCGTGCTGCCTGCGAAAACATTAGGACGTTCCATTGCGAACCCGTAGCAACCTACCGCACCGAGATACGAGCTTGTGGGTGTTCGTTCCGGTATTCGGATTCGAACGAACGACTCGTCATTGCCCGCCGTGTACACCAGGGACAGGGACACCGAAAAGAAAAAGCGAAAAACACCTCCAACACAATCCAGAATCCAGAGTTTGCAACATTTAATCGATAATCCTCCTTCCCTCAGACCGAACGATTCTGAGCCCATGACGCAACCCATCGTCGCGCAATTCGATGTGGGGAAGCGTTTCGTTTTTTTTCTCCGCTTTTTTCTTCCTCTAATCTGACAGACGAATAAAGCTGAACGAGCAGTTTTGCCAGCCGATGCGTGCGCAATGCCGGAATGTTTTCCCATCTGATGTGCTCCGGGGGTTCGCAATTTCTTCTGTTGTTCCTTCGTGTGCGTGTGTTTTGTTCGCTCTTCCAAACACTTTCTTTTGTCGATGTGTGTCGATGCACCCAATTGTGTTGTTATTTTCCTTTTCTTTTTTTTTGGCTCTACTTCATTCTTTACTGTTTGCCAAATCTTTCAATAGCTGTTGCAAAAACATATCTCTTGTTTGCTACTTTCTTTCGAGGCGCACTTTGGCGCATCGATCGAGTTCTCGAGCGGATTTGTTCTACTCCAGGGGCGCAGATAATCCTCCGGCCTCGGTTGCATCATCCATGAACTGTTACCGCAGACAGCCTTAACATTGTGAGATGCGTTCGGTGAAGGCTTCTTTAAGACAAAATTGCCCTTTTTTTGGGCTTCTCAATTCTCAATTATGAGGCGTGAAATGGCTGATCAAATTTTGGTAAATTGAATCGCACAGATGGAACGGTGTGGAGTGCACCGTAATCCTTGCTAGAAGCGGTTCTTCCCACGCCGTCCTGTGATTGACCTCCGCGCACTACGCACATAAATGATGAAACTCTAAGGAGCTTCTACTACGGGAAGGAAAAACTTGAGGAAAATTCGGTTTAAATCATCTCGCTGGCAGGAGGTGGACGAATCACAAAGAACCGGATCACTGGCAATGGGTGGAAAAAATAATAAATCGTTCCAGTTGGACAAATCTTCCAATCTAAAACCATACATCGTTCGAATTTCCATAAATTCCTGCCAAACGGAACGATTCGGATAGCATTCGAGAATCCGGAAAATCCCACTCCCCGGCTCGCTACCCCATAACGCTTCTCACATGTGCAGCCTTATGCCTGACAAACTCGAACCTACGAATAGTCGATAATCGATCGGACGGAAGTCACGTCATCACATGGAACGGCAGCGCGCATATCGTTCCGTTGCCTCACACATCGAACAAATCAACCGTACCGGCGACCGGTAAACATAAACGCTGATTTTCTCGTGAAACAATATCCCAAGCTGTGGTTTTGCTGCGAGAACATAGACATCCCCGAATCTGTTTCTAGTGTATGTATTTGCCTCGGAATAGCCAGCGTATGTGAGCGCCATTTGAGCTATTTGGCTTCCAAGTGTTTTAGTAAACGTATTCTTAAACTCGTTTAAGTTGTCTTCTAAATAAGAACACGGAGCTCCAAAACACTGCTCGGAGCATACTATTTTCACCCAGCATCGATGTACGACTATTGAATATGGATGTTTATACGGGGTTTTGTGTGTAGAAAGAACGAACAAAAAAAAAAAGCAGGAATCCCCGACTCTTTCCACTTCGGAATTTTGCACTGAAGCGACCCAGTTCCTGCATCCCTTGCGCAAACCGTCCCGTAAGACTTTCCCTCTGCCCCAGAAGCTGTTGACGTCTCGACGATGTTTAAACTGAAAATATTTACAATCTTAATCGAAAGCCAACACACCGGCACCCAGTTGGGTGGTGTGCATTTGCGTGTGGCTCAATAATCATTGCCTTTTTGTTTGCAGAGAACACAGAGTGAGAGAGAGTCTCAATGGCGATTTGCGGGCCCCGGCCACCCGTGTACCGTATACCGCCAGGACACGATCGACGAATTGGCGGCGGCGCTGCCGAAAGTACGGTGGTTAAGATGGACCTGGCAAAAGAAAAGGATATTTATTCAACGTCGGAAATACGGAACTATGCTTCCTTCCTTCCGAAGAAATTCCAATCGTCTTATCATCTTGATACGTTTGTTTTTGCCTTATCCACCGTGCTGCTGCCGAGGAGGATTTGAAGCTCTACCGTATTCTCTCCCTCCGTCTTTCCTTCTCTTACTGGATCAACATTTCCCGCACTCGGTAACCTCCCGGCACTTGCTGTTCCACGTGCTTTTCCCGAGCACGACCGTTTTTGCAACCGTGGCAAGTATATGGTGATTGGTGGTTAATGGACTATTTACTCACCAAACACATTGCCAATTTAACCCGATATTATAATCATAAAAATATTGTTTTTAATTAGCATGCGAGAAGCGGACCTCATGTGCTATGACAGTAGGTCGTCGATCAAGCCATCAGGAACGGGTGGATAATTTTTCTCACCTTTTCACTCCGGTAGGCGCCCAGCAACGCAACATGGCGCATAGTCCCGATCGATGGCGGGAGAGAGTCGAATGTTTTTTGCTGACGGGTTTTCCCTTCGGGAGATTGAGTCCGCACCGCTAAAATGAAACAAATGAAAGGGAACAGGAAAAATCAAATGACGGCCAAAAAAACTGTATGTGTTGGGAGTGGTTTTCAGTTTCCTTCCCGATTCGAAATAAGCGTTAAAAGGATATGCATCGTGCAGAGCAGACGACACTCGGACTTTGCTTCCCCCGTCTTTGATTGCCGTCCTGGCCGCACACGCATTCGCCGAACTTTGCTCAACTAATGTGACTGTGGCGGCAAGAAGTGTCAATCAAAATATTCGACATTTGTTTACTTTTACCAACCACCCCTGGCAGGCACCCCTGTTTTGTCGACCTGCGTATGTATCCGCGCTCAACCCTCCTTTTTGAGGGAGAAGATTGGGATTGCTCGCGATAGAAAATGAATCAAAATGGCGACACACAGACACATTTCGGAGCGAAACCAATATGTCGTGACCGCGTGTGTGTGTGTGTGTGTGTGTGTGTTACGAGAAAAGGATACAATATTGGCGACTGGTTTGGACAGCTCGTTTGACCGCTTCCTTGAAGTAAAGTGAGGCCTACTGTTAGCTTTTACTTGACACAAATATCTGTCGTCTCCTGTCGCACGAAAACGACCACGAGTTTTGGACGAGGTCTTTTGGTGGACAACTTGGAAAATAAACATCATGGACGGTAGCTAGTGGACACTGTCAGATTCACTGAATGAATCGAGATCCTAGGGTTAGAGCAGATATCCAAACTGTGCATATACAATATTCCGAAATCAAAGTAGTCCTTACCCATGAAGCAGTTATCATTCCGACCGTTGATAGAGATGGATTCTCTGTTAGGTATGTATAGTTAAACGAATCGTTCAAAATTCAGCCAATAGCAAAATAAATGCTTAAGTAACAAAACCTACCCCACGAAACGGCCATCTTTACTCTCTCTCTCTCTCTCTCTCGCTCTATTCTACCCCAGTCTACGAAAACATCCATTAGGCGCGCGTAAATTGCTCGTCAGTGCGCCAAACCTTATGTTCGGAGAATGGAATTTTCCTCATGAACATGATAACTCATAACGCATTAGGCACATTAACGGTTTATGCTCGGGGAAAAAAGAGTTTTCCATCACGTTACCGAGGCACACACGCACGCAAAACGCATAAAACCCGCGCATGAAACAATAGTTCCTTCAGCCTGCAGCGAGCGTAAGAATGTGTGTCTGGGTAAAGGAAGAAAAGACAACAATTTCCATCCGTGAGGAATGCCCTTTCACCGACACTAATCACTTGGTGGATGAAGTCTCGATTCTCAAGGGGATGACTCTTCACGAATGACTTTTCCCAACTACCAAACCACGTTGGCGGTCGCCGTGCGGAAGGAAAGACAAATGATCTCGGTCGTCTGCGACCGCGCGTCGGTTGTGCGTGTACGTCCCCCCTCTGATGATGCGTTGTTACATAGAGTAGTAGCGTAAAAGCGGTGACAAATGGATAGCTTTTTTTTTTGTTTGGTTTCGCTGTTTTGACAGTGTCAAGCGTGTTGTATCTTAAACATATGTTCGAGATTTGCTTTGGTTTGGAAGGCTGCGCTTTTGGGATGTAGCGGCTCATTAGGTTGACTTCCTCCTACTGGTTGTCCATCAAAAGACCTCGTCCAAAACTCGTGGTCGTTTTCGTGCGACAGGAGACGACAGATATTTGTGTCAAGTAAAAGCTAACAGTAGGCCTCACTTTACTTCAAGGAAGCGGTCAAACGAGCTGTCCAAACCAGTCGCCAATATTGTATCCTTTTCTCGTAACACACACACACACACACACACACGCGGTCACGACATATTGGTTTCGCTCCGAAATGTGTCTGTGTGTCGCCATTTTGATTCATTTTCTATCGCGAGCAATCCCAATCTTCTCCCTCAAAAAGGAGATAGGGGTAGAAAGGTAAAATTAAATTTTATTTCCGCACGTCTGATAGCCATCAAAAAATGCAATCAAAATAAAGCAAAGAATCTGATTAAGAATAATACAGCTACGACATACCCTAAAGTAAATGATTGGAAAACTATTTTAACTAAAATACTAAAATTTGTAAATGAATTATCTCTCAAATCACCCGGAAGCACCTGTTTCCGGAAGAGGAAATGGTTCGATTAACCATTAACATTTAGTTGTAACATGCTTTCAGAAACTTGACCGAGTAAACACGTGGCTGAATGATTAACGACCAATAAACACGATTGAGAAGGCAGCAGGTAAAACTCTTTCAGGACGTTTCGTTCATTAAAATCATATCAGATCTTTCACATTCCAGATTTTTGGAGCGTACAGATTTATGTGTTAATTTGGTTACGCAAAAGTCGAAACAAAACATTACTTGGAATAGTTTTTATTTTGCTTTATACATTTGTAATACGTATTATTTCATAAAACGTAAATGATTTAGTCATTCAGGACGACGTTTCATGCTCTACTAAAAATTTATAACTTGATATTTGGTTTCGTTTAGGCTGCACATCCTCATTGGTAAAATGATGGCGAGAGCGTGGATGTAAATTAGGAATAGCATGAGCTCTCTATTGTAACTCAATATCTAAATCAGGATTGATGGACATATGTACCATTGGTGGTGTTAAATAGGATCGATAGGTGTGGCCCAATACTTACTAGATGTGTCCGCTGTAGGAGGTTCGATTGCATCCAGGGGACAAACGTATCAGCGACAAATTTTCGCATTTTCTCAGAGTATTTTTGTGAAATAAGAGGTAATCAGCTAGTAGTACAAACATCGAAATAATTAAAAAACTTATTCATTTTCTTATTTATTTGAGTTAAAGAAATTGTACCTGTAAAATGAAGAAAAAACAAGCATCGGAAATCATACGTTACCAGTGAATCGCCTTTTACTAGATATGATAAACGTTTTGTAATTTAAATAATTTTAAACGTTTTCTTTATCCTTCATTACGGATAATATTCTTGACTCTCTGAACAACACAGTTGGCACATATATGTATTACATCAACGCTTTGATATAACGTAAGTGTATTGAGCAGCCGAGTTGTTTTTTGCGCAATAGATTGAGAATAGAGAACGGCACGTGCAGCAAAAATCTGTAAACGAACAGCTTAGGAATAACTGCTAGTGCGGAGCGAAAGAAAACAGAAAACCAGCAGGAA